>JAFEMH010005093.1:0-178186 GCA_022495995.1 Adenophora triphylla var. japonica
TTGATAGTTGGTTGGTAGACCTCAAAGGTTGAAGTCAATTTCCCATCTTCTTGGTAAAATGAAAAGAAAAGTACTTACTTAGCCATAAAAGGAGTGTATAATTTTAATTTATTAAGAAATTAAAAAATGTGAGTTTTTTTTTTTTTTTTTTGTAGGAATACACATATAGTCCCTCCGTCCCAATAAAAAAAAGCTTCACCAATTTTCTAAAAGGGCGTCACAGTTAGAAGCTTCAATTTTCCTAAAATGATAAAAAATCTTTACTATTCAACCCACTCATTATCTCTCCTATTTCACTTTTATACTCACAATACTTTTCAAATTTACTATTTTTTTCAATCATTCTCTCTCCTATTTTACTATTACACTTCACAACATTTTCTATCCTTAATTTGTGTGTCAAACCAAAATGGTAAAGCCTATTATCGGGATCGGAGAGAGTATTATCTTGAGTGTATAATTATAATATTATAATAGTATTACGAGTGTACATTGAAATTAAAGAAAACAATAACAAACAAAGAAAGCCACGTTGGTACGCAAATATGACTTCTAACTCTAGGAGTCTTTTGAGTCCTTTTGCCAAGGGTTGTGAAAATAATAAAATATGCATGCTTCCTCCATTTTTTTTTTTTTTTTGCCACAATTTAGTTTTAATGATCAATTTATATGAATTTTGAGTAAATATTAATGTCAATTTAATCATCATAATAAAATCTTTAAAAAATTGTTATCTATAGATCACTAATTGATTTATTAATAATAATTTTTAGAATTTTATTAGGCTGATTATATTCACATTAATTTTTTTGTCATATTTCATTAGTTTTGACCACTAAAAGTAGCAAAACAAACTAAGATTGAGGGAGGGTTGTTTTTTTTTTTTTTTTTTTTTTTTTTTTTTTTTTTTTATCAATGACTAATTAAGTTGACCAATTGTGGTTTAGTAACCCAGTTTAACTTATTCTAATCACCAAGGTGGCCCAAGATTTATAAAACTAAAATCTATATACTCCCTCCGCCCCGCCGATCTTAAAGAAAGCTTTCCATTTTGGCCGTCCCGCCAATCTTAAAAATTCCCAAAATGAAAACGAATCTTTACTATTTCCTCCACTCATTCTCTCTCCTACATTATTTTAATACTCACAACACCATTATAATTTATTATTTCCTCCACTCATTCTCTCTCCTATTTTACTATTAAACTCACAACATTTACTATTTCCTTAATTTTCGTGCCATTTGAAACTTTCTTAAGATCGACGGGACGGAGGGAGTATATATCTATAAATCTATAAATATATTAAAGCAAAGTTGTTCCTAAATTTTACAAGTTGGAGCCCAAAAATATCACTATCAAGGGGCTAAAAATGGAAATTGATTCAAGACATGATTTTAGCAAATAATTTTGAAAAATGGGTGAAGAGAAAGTGGGAAAATGTCTATACTACTCACACTCTTTGAAATTTTTTTGAAAATGTGCAATTTTTTTTCTTTTTCATTAATTAATCAACACTAGATGTCTAGACTATGTTAATTATTTCTTTAAAAAATTATTGTTTAATGAGCTTTAAAATTTATTATTTTTAATTCAGAAAATTTGAAAAAAATACTTCATTTTTAGTCTAATAAATTCATTAAACAGTTATAATCTAAATATATATTCTTAAATTTTAGACTAAATTTATTGTTTTTTATCTATAAATATATTAAAGCAAAGTCGTTCCTAAATATAGATATACTCCCTCCGTCCCATTATTTGATTTACCATTTTGGCTTTGGCACGCAAATTAAGGGTGTAGAAAATGTTGTGAGTGTAATAGTAAAATAGTAGAGAGAATGAGTGGAGGGAATAGTAAATTATAATGGTGTTGTGAGTATTAAAATAATGTAGGAGAGAGAATGAGTGGAGGGAATAGTAAAGATTCTTTGTCAAAAAAGAAAAAGTGAAGCTTTCAATAAAACACCCAAAATGACAAAAGGTGAAGTTATTAATGGGGCGGAGGGAGTAGCAAGTTAGACCTCCTTTATCAACAATCCAATCCAATCCAATTCAATAATATAATATTATTTCTCTCTCTTTCACATATATTATTTACAATCCAAATCAATCTTCTTCATTTTTTGATTTTATTCACAATCCAATCCAACCAACCAACCCAACTCAAATATCATTTATTCTTTATTTTTTATTACATATATTATTAACCTCATTTTTTCTTATTTTTTGTCTTGTAAGAAATTTATATAATATTTTATATTACTAAATTTATATAATTATTGTACAAAAATATGATATTTAAAAAAATATAAAAAAGAAGTTAAATTTGAAATTCAAATTCACTTTTTATAAATACAATAAATGATATTTGAGAATTTTAGATTGTGCTTCAAATTCAATAAATTTGGTCTCTATTTATAGAGGATAAAAAAATAAAAATTTTGATATTTTTTATTTTTTATTTTAATAAATTTTTAATATAATTAAAAATGATTTAAGTTAAAAGTGAAAAAATATATTTTGAAAAATCCATCAACCAATGGTTGGTGGACATGTGTCCCACATAGAAAAGATTGGATCACAATCTAGGATTGTTTCACCAATCCGGATCACCCATGTTCACCAATCTTCATTTCTTTTTTCTTTTTTTTTTTTCAAAATTTTTGTCTTCTTCCTATGATCTTGATCAAGGAGGTCTTAGGAGCGAAGAAATGTCACTTTCAAATCGGTTGTTTTGGAAAATTATGTAAGGGTATTTTCGTCATTTGACATGTGTTAGTCTTGAAAAAGTAGTAGTGGCTATCAGTATTTGATTGGCTCAAAACTGTGAAAATCTTGTACGGCATAGGCCTGTCAAAATAACATTAGTGTCTTATCAAATGTTCCATTTTTTAGCCTGTTCCAACAAATTCATTGATGTATCCAACATGTATAAAAAAAAATTCAGTTTTTTTTTTCTTTTTCTTTTTCGATTCTATCCATCCAAATGTGATGAGAAGTACTCATAAAACTACTCTTTCCCTCCATTTTAAAATAAATATTATATTAAAAAAAAATTATGCCTTTTATGTTTTAAAATGATAGTATCATTTTTTATCTTTGTTTGTTTGTTTCAAAAAATTAATCTCATTTACAAAAATTAAAGTTTCAAAGTCACTGAATTTCAAAACTTATAATGTAATTTAAAATGTTTGAAAAGTCAAATGACGAGACTATCATTTTGTTAATTTTGTTACAAAAAAGTTTAACATTTTTAAGATAATTACTTTGGGATGAGAGTAGTACCAAATTTTAAAAAGGCGATGAAAAATCAAAACAAAAGTATTTACCCTATACAAATGTGATAAAAAAAATCATTTTTTTTTAACCCTAATATCCACATTCATTTTTGAATTTTATAAATATTACTCACTCCGTCCCTAAAAGATTGTTCTATTGTACATTTTACAATTATTAAGGAAGAGTTTCACCTTCTTGTACCTTAGTAGATTTACACTAACATTCATGCCTAAGTTTAGAAATGGGACATACTTTTTGGAACAAGTTAAAATAACAAATGGGACAATCTCTCAGGGACGGAAGGAATATGAAAACATATTACTTACTATTTTTTTGAATTTACAAATATGATCAAGAGGTAGAGGTGTAAGAAAATAACGTAAATTTTTAAATTATCTCTTTCCATCTAACTAATTGATGAAAAATTAATATGTCAATTATACCATGCAATAACATAATTATCTTGATTTGATTCATACTCCCTCGATTCCATAGTATTTTGAAAAAAATAGCTTTTATTCATTTCGAAAGTGATAAGTAAAGTCCCAAAATGAAAATGGGACCTATTCGTCATATTCACAATAATTATCATTTATTTCGTTCTCTTACTCGACTATTTTCACTCACAATATATAATCTTTTTCATATTTTTTCTTAATTTTTGTGTTAAATAATTTATTTGTGCATATTACTAAAGAACAAAGGGAGTAGTTATTTTCCGGAAGAGGAGATACCTGAGTGAGTCGGGTCAAGAAGAGCAGTCCATATTTATTTTTATTTGTTTGGAGTGGTTAGAAAGAAAGAAACAACTTTTATTTTATCACTTTGTTGAGAGAAAAAAGGATTTGACTTTTATTTTTAAGCGAAATGACATACTATCATTTCAATTGACATTTGAATTCACAATCACATAAATATGTCAAAATCTTACAAAAAAATGCATTTTTTCTTAAGCTTAAGAAAAAACGAGTTTTGTTTCTCCGCTGGTGCAGTGTGCCGGTGCATGTATAACAAAGTGTCAGTGTTATTGTAAAAGAGTGCATGTGTAACAAAGTGCCAGTGAAACGCTCTAGGGCGCGATCGCCCCTTCCTACCTAGGGCGCGATCGCCTCATTTCCACCGAACGGCACCGGGCGATCGCCCCAAAGATGGGCGCGATCGCTCCCTTTGTCCAGAAACTCAGTGCCAGTGCATGTATAACAAAGTGCCAGTGCATGTGTACCAAAGTGCCAGTGTTAGTGTAAAAGAGTGCCAGTGTGAAGATTGCCAGTGCATCCAAGGATGGGCGCGATCACTCCCTTTGTCCAGAAACTCAGTGCCAGTGCATGTGTAACAAAGTGCCAGTGCATGTGTACCAAAATGCCAGTATTATTGTAAAAGAGTGCCAGTGTGAAGAAATGTCAGCATGTATATTAAGTGTCAGTATAAAAGTTGCGGTGCATGTGTAACAAAGTGGCAATGTTAGTATAAAAAAGTGTCAGTGTGAAAAATGTTGTGAAAATCACGCCCACGCAGCGGAAAACGGACCTAGCTAGGAAGAAATAAATAAGAGCAACACACACGAAAAGTAAATCACACACAAAGGAACACACAAGAATTGTTAACCCGGTTCGTTGCAACAACAACTACGTCCGGGGGCGCTACCAAGCCAAAATATTCTCTCTAATATTTTCAGATGTTACAATTTGTTTCTAGGCTATCACATGTATTTATAGGGAACAAGAAATCAAAGACCTAGTAATAAAAGGATTCCTACTCAAGAAAGTAATCTTCTTTCTTCACAAGTCCTTCCAAATATTACTACCAAAAGGAATCACCAATGTAGGAGGAGATCTTGTCGAAATAGGAAACCAAATTGCTGCAGAATCGTGACCAGCGCGGTCGCCCTTACTAGGAGCGCGTCCGCGCTAATGTCCAGAAAATCCAACGCCCTTGTTTGACACTCCAGCGCGGCCACTCTGGCCCCTAGCGCGGCCGCCCTCTTGGCCAGAAACTGCTCCGACGAATTTGAACTCCTCCTTGAACTCACCAACTCCTCCGACCGCGGTTCAAATCCTTTAACCATGGTTTTGACTCCACATCCCAACAATCTCCCACCTGGAGACAAACCATCTATGATACCTCTTCTTGAAACAAATTTCAGTGGCCAGCTATTGCGTTGGTAGCGCCCGGCCTCTTGTCTAGTTATCCAAGTGAGTTGAAGCTGAGCTACGCTTCAACATAACTGTCGGTTCTACCATGCTCCGAGTCTTCATTCCGAATGATCCTCCCTGCACATCCCCGCTCACTTGCTTGCTAACTATCGATCCTGAACAGCGCGAATCCACGTGCCCCACACAATCACAAGCTTGGAACCTTTGTGTGTTCTTTGCAACCCATCGCATCACCGTTCTAGATCCCGCTCCCATGTTGACCAAATTGGCTCCACGTCGGCCGACTTCATTACCCAATTTTCTATCAACATACCGTTTAGTGAAATTTCTCCCACCATGGCGATCTCGGCCACCACCATTCATCATTGGGATGCGCCTTCGTTTCCCCCAACGACTCACGTGTTGCCAGATGTGGTATACAACATATTTTCCACGCCGCCACGAGCCACCAAGCTAGCTCCGCGGTTTACCTTCCATGTCCCACAACCGAAGGTCACCACACAACCCTCCTTATCAAGTTGCCTTATGGAAATCAAGTTCCTCTCCAAATCCGGAATATGTCGCACATCACGTAGCCGTAAAACAGTCCCATCCGTTGCTTTGACCCGAACAACCCCCTTTCCAATGATCTTGACAGGATAATCGTTTCCCAAATGAACAACCCCAAAATCACCCGGAACGTACTGCTCCATTCTTTCTGCACTGGTGCATGAATGAAACGTCGAGCCCGAATCCAAAACCCACGAATCAGTTGAACTGCTCCCACCCAAGATTAATACGTCCGCCATCTCTTCAAGAACATTCAATTCCTTCGCTCTGCTCGACCGCCGGACAACTTCTCTTAAAGTGCCCCTTCTCCCCACAATCGTAGCAAGTAATCACCTTCTTGCCACCCTTACTCTTTTCACCGACATTTAGTGCTAGCCCCGATGTCCCACCCTTGCTCTTCCTACGAATTTCTTCGCCAAGAATCACATCAACGACATTCGAAAACTTCAGCTTCACTTTTCCTGTTGAAACGTTAACTGCTATCGCGATCGTATCCCAACTTTCCGGCAAAGAAGAAAGTAAAATCAATGCTAGTACCTCATCATCAAGAGTAACAGCCACGGAAGACAGTTGGGTCGCAGTAGATTTGAATTCACTTATATGCTTTGTTGCCGACATGCCCTCCACCATCCTTACGTTCAACAACTTTCTCATTAGATGAGCTTTATTCGCCGCCGATGGTGCCTCGTACATGCTCGCCAACATCTGTAACATCTCCATGGTAGTCTTCGCCTCCAAAACATTCTTCGCCACATCCTTGGTCAACGTTTGCCTAACAAGCCCTAACGCTTTCCGATCCAAGATTTCGAATTTTGCTTCCTCTATGTCATCCGGCTTTTCTTTTAATGGTAGATACAAATCCTTGTTCCACAGAACATCCTCGATTTGTGTCTTCCAAAAATTGAAATCCGTCCCATCAAACTTTTCGATCAACACCTTATTACCATCCTCCAAAGCTCCCAAGAAATCCATAGCAAAAAGACCAGCCAACCAATGATTCGACAAAACTAAAGGCTCTGATACCAGTTGTTGTGAAAATCACGCCCACGCAGCGGAAAACGGACCAAGCTAGGAAGAAATAAATAAGAGCAACACACATGAAAAGTATATCACACACAAAGGAACACACAAGAATTGTTAACCCGGTTCGTTGCAACAACAACTACGTCCGGGGGCGCTACCAAGCCAAAATATTCTCTCTAATATTTTCAGATGTTACAATTTGTTTCTAGGCTATCACATGTATTTATAGGGAACAAGAAATCAAAGACCTAGTAATAAAAGGATTCCTACTCAAGAAAGTAATCTTCTTTCTTCACAAGTCCTTCCAAATATTACTACCAAAAGAAATCACCAATGTAGGAGGAGATCTTGTCGAAATAGGAAACCAAATTGCTGCAGAATCGTGACCAGCGCGGTCGCCCTTACTAGGAGCGCGTCCGCGCTAATGTCTAGAAAATCCAACGCCCTTGTTTGACACTCCAGCGCGGCCGCTCTGGCCCCTAGCGCAGCCGCCCTCTTGGCCAGAAACTGCTCCGACGAATTTGAACTCCTCCTTGAACTCACCAACTCCTCCGACCGCGGTTCAAATCCTTTAACCATGGTTTTGACTCCACATCCCAACAAAAAAGTGTCAGTACATGTATTATTAAGTGTCAGTGTAAAAAAGTGTCAGTGTCTTTATACACACTGTTGTAGTGAAAAAGCAAAATATGTAGTGGCAATAGCCCCTCCCTTGAATTTATTTACATTATCATATGAAATAGATGGAAAGTTAATTCTTACTCCCTCCGTCTCAAAATATTTGTCTCATTTGATTTTTTTGTTGAACTTTGACCACAAATTTATGAGAGATTAATCATGTTCATGAAATTCTAAAAGTTGTTGTTGATAATATTATTAATGGTGAATCAATAGGAATTTTTAGAATTTCATGAACATAATTAAATTGTCATATATTTGTGGTCAAAGTTCAACAAAAAAAATCAAATGAGACAAACATTTTGGGACGGAGGGAGTATAAATTATTAAAATCTCAAATGCAATATTTGTAAATGTAATTTTTGAAAATTAAGTAATATATATATGGATAATAAATTCATACAAATTATAGAATACAATATTTGGAAAGTTAATTTTGAAAATCATTAAATGCAATATATGAAAAAATAATTTATAAGTATTAGTAAAAATAATACATGGAAAGTTAATCTTTAGAAATTTTAAAAACATTGGTTTCAATTTTTTTAAATACATTAAATTAAAAGTTGATTTGAAATCAGTGAATACAACATATGGATACTGAGTTGTCTTCGTACGGAAATGCCATTTATTCAAAGGAATATACTACAGATATATTCAAGGTATTTTTGTCAATTTATGAAAATTTGTCTCCCTCACCTATGTACATGTCCACAATCCAAAATAAAATTTTGCTACGTATTCCACCTTCCCCCCTTATTATATGCTTTTTTAATTTATTTTATATATTTTTAATATTAATTATTAAATACAGTATAGAGAAATACGAAAATTTTAAAATTAATCACAAGTTCAAACATGACTTTAGAGTTATACTCAGAGCTTGCTTGGTAACCAATTAATTAATCTCTTAATTTGGAACACTTTAAAAAATTAAAAAATTAAATTTTTTTGGTAAGGTAAATTCAAATCACTTAACTAATTAAGATTATCTTTAAAAAGGCTATTAATTTTAAGATGAAAAAGGATGTCTTAATAAAGTAAGAGGAGAAGGGAAGAGAAAGAAAGAAAATGAGTTCAAATCCACCTATCAACATGTTTTATTTATTTATTTATTTATTGCTACTTTCTTTTTTTGTTGAAATATTTTTTTTGTTATTCAAATTTTATTTGACCAAAGAAATATTAAAATGTACTTACTTTCATATTAAAGATATTGATTAATAATATTTTTAAATGAGTAATATAATTAAGTTTTCTTAAAAAAATCAAAGTTCAGTTACATTAGTCAAATTATAAAGTCACTGGAACTATTTAAATAATTTTTTGAGTGTTGTATTGAAATTTTGATTAAAATCAGATATTTGTGTTTTTCATTACCAAATAAACTCAAGTCTTAAAGAAATCAACAACTTAATGTTTTCAACTCTGTTTTTTCATCTCTTAATTTTCAGTTTTACCGAATAGGGCCTTAGCATTGGTAAATTGAAAAATATAAATGAAATTTTTGTAGCATTTTCAATTATTTTATGATTATTTAAGACAAATTTGGAAGTATACATGCTCACTACTATTTTAAATTATACAATGTAATTCTAATGATTAGTTAAGGAGTTGGTCTTATGAAAAACTAGTTTTTTTTTAAGATATGAAAAAACGTGTTTTCAAATTAAGCGGTGGCAATTTTGTAAATACTGGCAACCATGTTCAAAATAAACGGTGGCATTTTTGTAATTACTGGTTTCCCCGTTTATGCCAGTGTCTGTTTAACAAACTGCCAGTGTGATAAAGTGCCAGTTCATGTATCACAAATTGCCAGTGAAAAAAGTGCCAGTACCAATTTAACAAAGTGCCAGTGTAAACTGACACTGACACTTTGTTAAACTGGCACTGGCACTTTTACACGGGCACTTTTATATACATGAACGGGCACTCTTCACACTGGCACTCTGTTCAACTAACACTGGCACTTTGTTACACTAATATTTTTGCTGGCTCTCAAAAACACAAGCACTGGCATTCAAAAAAAACAAGGACTGGCATTCAAAATCACGTACACTGGCACTCAAATACACGTACACTGGCACTCAAAAATATTTTTACTTGCTCTCAAAACACAAGAACTGGCACTTCAAAATACATGAATTGGCACTCAAAAAAACAAAAACTGGCATTATTTTACACCGGAACTGGCACATGGATTGCTTTAACCTAAACGGCATCTTCTCAAAATCAATAGCGATCAAATTCACCTACAATGGTAACGTCGTTGTTTGACTCCCGCAAACCACGGTGGTTGTAGTTGTCGGCTTTGATTGGCGTCGTTGGGATTGAGAAACAGGGGACGACGAGGCGTGGATGGAGGGCGTTGGTTTCCGGTGAGTGGATTTTGAGGGAAGACGGCTAGGCTACGACGGTGTTGAAGCGGTTTAGGGCGATTGTAATGGGGGATTGGTGTTTGTGTTTGGCCGGAGTTGGAGAGGTGGGATTGAAGTGAATAAGACGATTGAGGGAGGAGGAATTGGTTTGGGTGAGGTCGCCGGTGAGGGAGAGCTAGGTTAGGTTGAGGTGAAGGGGATGATTGAGGGAGCGGCAATGGAGATTGGTTGCTGCGTATAGAGAGAGAGGGGAGAGAGAGAAGAGTTAACGGATAGAGAGAGAAAAGGTGAGAATGAGTGTCTGTGTGAGCCTCCGTCCCCGTTGAAAACACGTTTTTTGTTAAGTTAACAAAAAACGCGTTTTTTGTGAGTTTTTGGCTTAGTTAAGTGTTTGTTTCAAAGGAAATTAGAAAAAAAAAAGTGTTAAATGTTGCGCTCTTTCTTTCCGGTTATTATAGTCTCACTTATTAAACGATTTATATTTAAACGATTTATATTGATTGAATTTGGCAAAAAAATAGAAAAAAAATTTAATTTCCTAATACATTTTAGAAATTGTAGTAGTTTTAATTGTTTATCAATTATAAATCTTAGAATTTTATTGATATACTAAGTATGACTAAATATAATCGACGTGCATCGCACGGGTTTGCTGCTAGTATATACCCCCTCCGTCCCACTCCAGTGCGGACTTATTTTCTTTTTGAGACGTCCCACTCATTTGTGAACTGTCTAAAATGGCAAAGAATCTTTACTATTCCACCTACTCATTCTCTCTCCTACTTTACTTTTACACTCACAACATTTTCTCTCCTAACTATTCCTCTCACTCATTCTCTCTCCTATTTAATTTTTCATACTCACAAACACCTCCACCACCTATTTCTCTCTCCTACTTTTCCTTAATTTCTGTGCCCAAAGAGTAGGTCTACAGTAGAGTGGGACGGAGGGAGTATATATATTAAAGTCGATTAGAATGGCTATAAATTTGCCATGTGAACATGCCTTAATAGAAGCTTGATTATGAAAAATTCAACGCATTACTATCCCAAAATCTATATGACTTTTGGTATTATCTTTATTAGCTAATACTATTAGTTAATAATAATAGTTATTATATAGGTTAACTATTACTATTAATAGTATTAGTTAACTATAATAATTAGTTACTATATATGTTAACTATTACTATTAATAGTATTAATTAATCATAATAGTTAATATATGTTAACAATTACTATTTACAATATTATTAGTTAATTATAATAGTTACTATATAGATTAACATTAATATTAATATTATTAGTTAATCATAATAGTTACTAAATAGGTTAACATTACTATTAATAATATTATTTAATCATAATAATTACTATATAGGTTAACTATCACTATTACTATTATTAGTTAATTATAATAATTACTATATATATTAACTATTACTATTACTATTATTAGTTATTTATAATAGTGAATATATATGCTAACTATTATTATCAATAGTATTAGTTAATCTTAATAGTAATTATATAGGGTAACTATTATCATTTAGTTTAATATAAGCTAATATTATTAGTTAAATATAACAATTACTATAACTGTCAGTGTGAACTTAACAAATATGTCAAATAATTTTATCAAATAATAATTGATGAAAACTAAATACAAATTTAGTGATAAATTGAGATAATCAAAGGTTGATATTAGTAAAAGAGATACAAAAAATTAAATAAAGATGATTGATGAGAAATATAAAAAATCTACAATTAATTATTGATGAAAACTAAATTTATACTATACTATTTAACAGTAGATTAAATCTGGTGATGACACATAATACCCAAATGAATTTATCTAATTTCTCAAGATTTCATGTCATTTGCATTTTCATTCGTATGCAACTTTTCACATTATTCCAATTAACTAATAAATTTAGTAGATAAATATAGATATGCAAAGAGATAATATGTAATAAAGAAATACTATAAGTTATAATTAACACATACTCCCTCCGTCCCACTCCAGTGTGGACTTATTTCCTTTTTGGGACGTCTCACATTAGTGTGAACTGTCCAAAATGGCAAAGAATCTTTACTATTCCACCCACTCATTCTCTCTCATACTTTACTTTTACACTCACAACATTCTCTCTCCTAACTATTCCTCCCACTCATTCTCTCTCATATTTAATTTTTCATACTCACAAACACCTCCTCCACCTATTTCTCTCTCCTACTTTTTCTTAATTCCCGTGCCCAAAAAAATGGTTCACAGTGGAATGGGACGAAGGAAGTATTGAGATATAATTTAAATAGTTATTAACTAAATAAAATTAACCTAAATATTTACATATTTAAAACGTTATTCATAATAAATTCTACTAATGATAGTCTATAACTATATGTAAAGGCTGAATTGCAAAACACTTATCACACCCACTACTTTCCCTCCAAAACAAGCAATTGGACTTAATAAAGACTAAATTCATTTTTCCTTGTCAGTTACTGAATACACCCCTCTTTTAGATACTTATAAATTCAAAAAATACCCCCAAATAGCTTACAAAATAAGCTGAGTACTTTAGTATTCCATCTTCTTGATCTCTCTATACTCACTCTTCAGGCGTCACTCCCTCTTCCCCCAAAACATCTCACCCTCTGCTACAAACAACGTCAGTATCACCTCCCCGTCTCTCTTCTGCCATGATTGTTGTCACCCTCTCTCTTCTTCTATGATCACCACCATTTTCTCTCTCTTCTCTCTTCTACACTTTGAAGAACCATGGCTCAGACATCCTCCGGTGCAACTCATCTCGAACAGTAGCCGACAATATGCCCATCAAAAAAAGGTAAATAAATAAAACCCTTTCGAGATAACAGACTTGATTTTTATCTAGGGTTTAATTTACAAAATCATGATAGGGATAAGTATACGCTCTCTTCCTCTCGATCTCTCCAACAAAATTTATTTTTATAGTTCAATTTTATCACTTTTCACTAATTTGATTTGATATGAATTCAAGAACAACATCCCATGTAGAGTCACAATCTCTCTCTCTCTTCTTGTACATCTTCAAATAGAGGTACTAAATTTTCGATCTTTTTAGTGTTTGGTGTTTGATTTTTGTGAGTTTATGACAAATCTTTGAAACCTATCTTTGTTTTAAGCTTTACTACTATATGTTTCATGTTTAATTGATTGGTTATTTTTTATGGCTTCTAAAACTCTTAATTACTGTTGCTAAAAAAACTCTTTCACTGTTCTATCTTTGGTATGTGATGTGATTTTATTTTCCTTGCAACTCACATGAATTATGTAATATACAGTTTGTAATTTCAACTGTTTAATGTCTTGAAGTTAAATTTCTTAATTGTTTGGATTTATGATGTGCATTGGTTATACGACTGACAAGACATTGAAATCTGTTGTCCAAGGTTTGTTATTAAGTTTGGATTTGTTGCCTTTCAGTTTGAATATAGAACGGAAAGTGATTGGGAAGAACTTAAAAAAGATCAGAGTGGATGAATTTATGTTGAGTTAGGAATGCTATGGTGGCATATTTGATGAATCTGAAAAATTTTATAATTACGAAGCATTCGAGTGCTTTGAAATTGCATGTTTTGGGAAATGCCAAAGCAGCAGCAGCAGTGGTGTCGGTACTGATATTTAGAAATCCAATGCATATGATGGGAATGGTGGGATTTGGTGTTACAATTATGGGGGTTGTGCTTTACAGTGAAGCAAATAAGCATTCCAAAGTTGCAGCTCATTGACAGATGAATTTCTATTAGAGAAGGGAAGCCATGGAACTGTTTATCAATACACTGTGCAAATCTTTTACTTTGGCCATACGTTTTAGTTTCATTGCATTAAGAAATAATGGAGGGAGAGATAATTGGAATAAAAAATCAAAAGCAAATAAAATAAAATCAAAGCATATTATATGATTTGGATGCACCATAAATAAGTTTACATAGGTAAGAAAGGGCCATTCAATTGTCAAAGTGCTTGGGAAGAATTGGATTTGTTTCCTTAATTATAATCAAGTGATTGATTTTTTACCCTATCTTTTATTTATACTATTGTTTTACTCTTGATTAGGGGTGGTTAAAGATAATAAATCATTTCTCTTTTACTTTCTCCTCTTTGTAACTCAAAGTCAGAATCCTAAAGAAAAAAAAGTTGAGTAGCTTGAATTGATGATACTGGTAGATTGTTTCTGTTTTGACTTCACTAGATTCTCTTACCAATATACCCCATAGGAGTTCTGAAGGGAACATTTGACAATTGAATACCCCTTTCATACCTATGTAAACTTATTTATGGTGCATCCAAACTAATTCTTTATGCTCACTTGATTATAATCAAGGAAACAAATCGACAGTTCTTTTTAATTTTCTCCTTTTGTTTTCATATGTTCTCACTTCATAATGGAAGATGGTAGATCAATTTGATGTTTTGTATGTGAAAGCTTGATGTACCCTCCATAGAGCAGTATACATTTCGCTTTAGTTTGTCCCATCCAATATGCATAGTTTGGCTGGTGGAAACAATTAATTTAATATCTTTATATATTTTCATATTTAAATCAGTCCATAGGAATAGTGATATGTTTCTTATATAATTGTAAGAATCAATGAAATTTGATGAAGTTTTCACGCATGAAAGTATGAAACAAAGATGCATGTTCTTAGAGTAGTGGTTATAGAACCTGGTGATATAACTTCCTTGCTTCTTCATCTCTGAATGGTTTTTTTTTGGCATCTTATTCACGTTCACCATCTCCAGCAAGAGATATCTCTAGGTATGGTTATGTATCATTTTTGTTTTGGGATCTTTAGTATCAATTTATAACCAATAATTTTGCTACTTCCACTTAGTCTTTATGTTACTTGCTTTGGTCCTGAAAATTTAGGTTGTATTTGCACGTAGCAGCATAGTTAGGACTTCTTTGACATTGATCCGTTAACGTGGCTGGCTTCTTTATAGGTGTTGTTCCTTTAAAATTCAAAGCAAGTGAAAGTTATTGTATTATGTATGTCTTAGCAAATTTTATGCACCTTACACATATAGGTTGAGGAGCTCAAACTAAGAAAACCCATCTTAAATTTTTAAAACTTTTATTTCACTTTAAAAGAAAACCACTTCTCAAACTTCCAAAATAAAATCAACTGATAATATCTCCACTCGGAGGGATTTAAACAAATATTCCAATAAACTATAACTTGATCAATTACATTGAAAACCCAAATTAACATTATTTAACAAAAGATTTTTTCATACAACTTATAAAAGAGTAATACTTAAATAGGACTCCCAACAAGCTACTCATATACCTATCCTGACAAGTCCCAAAAGCAAGAGTCCACACTCTTATCCCCGGCCTCACTGGATCAGGTCACCTGTCTCAGCACAATCTAAAACAGTAAAAGGGAAGGGGTGAGAATAAATCTCAATAAGCTATTATGAATGCATCAAGATATCAAACAAGATGCAACACATAGCATGGTTACACATAGCACATTAATAAAGCGGTAAACACCTTACGTTACCTCATTTTACCTTTCCCGTCTGAACAATAAGTTGTACAATGTGGGAGTAAAACTCCTCTCTTTGGTGAACTGCCTCCATGCACATTCACCGCTTATAGGACTCATACTCCAGAGATCCATATAAGAAAATCAGATACTTATATGACCCTTATTCAGAGTACCATATAATATCGCCGCTACCTGTAAAGCTTTTGGCTTAATACAGAAGCATTCCACCTAGTCACCAAAATCGCAGCGGACTGTAAGGCTTTTGGCTCAATACAGCTGCTAGCACACCCACTCTGTGGCCACAGAGGGGCCGGTCACAGGTATGATGAACCTTCAATCACTTATAGAACAAATCAATAATTGATTGAATTCTATTATACCCTCGAATCACATATAACACGTTCAAGCACATAATAGATACTTGAAATAAATCCACAAAAGGGATAAGAATATAACAACATGGTAATGTATACTCATGCTAAATCAATACCATAGTGCAACATTCATTTAATACACTATGCATAATATTATCAATGAATATGAATTCAAGTGAGGTAACAATATAACCAAATAATCCACACTTGGAATAACAATGCAACCATTTGCCAAATAATCCACACTTGGGATACATTACAACCATTTGCCAAATAATCCACACTTGGGATACATTACAACCATACCAAATAATCCCCACTTGGGATACAATATAACAATACCAAATAATCCCCACTTGGGATAACAATGTCACAATGTGATAAACACACATTTCCAACTAGGACAATGGTGTAACCTATAGCTTCTACATTATTCACTAACCACCAAGGATATGGAGCAAGTAAGGTCACCATGTACCATAAAACATCCCTACGAAGTCCTTATACAACCTTGAATAATCTTAAATAAAGTTCAAGATCTAATTTCCAAGTTTGAACCACTTTGGTGAAGTTACTAACCATGCTTATAAACCATTTTCCGGATAATATTTAAACTACTTCCCCAAATCCATTTCGACCCAATAAGACGTCATGGTGTAGCCAAAGTATTCTACTTTAATCTAGGTTAAAGAGGATTCATTTTGGTTCTAGTTTGATTAGGTTTAAACAGTTCACAAATTGGATCATAGTCACCAGGCCAGGGCATGACTCGTGCCCCAGGGCACGACTCGTGCCCCTTTGGCCTTTCTCAGATTCATACGTCCCTGTAACAATGTGCCACCCGGAAAAGATTTTTCTTCTTTCGAAAATCAAAACACGGAGACGGAGTCGCCACGCCATTTTTGTTTTAAGGGCCAAAAATTTGAAAAATGCCCGAGATTAGAGATTTGAGTTCGGAGGTCACGTTACACGCCGGGAAGAACGTTAGTGTTCACCCGGAATGCCTCGTAAAACGAGTCTTCCAAGCTTAAAAACCATTTGTGTGTGTGTGTGTGTGTTCCTTTGGCCAAAATAAGTTTAAACTGAGAAAAATAAAAATTGGGAACTCTTTATAAGACATTAAACAAGTCCCATGATTTTTGGTATGATTTTTGGGTTGAGTTTTGGTACTCAAAAGATTTCTTGAAGTTGGAAACCAATTCTGCCAGAATGAAAATGGCAGTGGACACTTGATTTTAAAACAGATTTAAGAGCTTTAAAAATTCCAAATCTGGGGAAAGTCCGAGAATAAAGTTGTTCAAAACACCTTAAATAAGGTTTCTGTAAAAGAACTTTTCCATTTGGAGATGATTTGGTGGACCAAAACCTTCGGGAAATCTCAGATATGAAATCTGAATTTCCAGAGACTGATGAACTGACCTTTAAAAGATAATTTGAAAAAGGGAGTTATACTCACGAAAAAAACAAAGTAAAAATATGTATGGAAAGATCTAGATGTTGGCTACAAAAAGTAGTTTGTAGTCAACACCAAATTCCAAGTTATTCTGTGTCCAAAAAATTAGACCATGGACATAGGTCTTAGAGAAAGGCTACTGGACAGCAACTTTCCAAGAAGAAAAATGTGATTTTAAAAGGGGTTTGCATCCATGCTTGTCCCCATTTCCTTAGGCTTTGATTAGTAGTCACTAGACATTTTAGTGGTGATCTACTATATCAAGCCATCCTTAGGGTACATTAGGACTTAAGCATTTCATTTGCTTGGGAAGGGGAGATTTAGCTTTGAAATCAAGATTTTATGTATGAAAATGGTTTTTAGGGTTTTGAAAATATGTTTGTTAGAAGTGAAAACAATTTTGAAAGAAATGTTGATCCTTGTAGAGGATCATCCATGGAGATGAACTTCCATGGTGATCCTCTTGGATCTAGGGCAAGAAATGAGCAAGTTACATCTTCAAAGTATGAGATGCATGCGTGGATGAGAGATTTAGGGTAGGGAGAAGGAGGTTATACCTATCTTCTTTTGTGTTTTGTGTTTGAAGCTTTGAGTTTTGAGAGTGATTTAGTGTGGTTTGATTTGGGAAAATGATTGAGAAAAAGGTGGCAATTCAAGGGAATTCCCACTGTTTTCTACAAGATTTTCGCCAAGGTGCTTGCTGTGAGTTGTTGTTCTTTTTCTTTTCTGAGACTGAGGGGCTCAATTTATAGCCCTCTGAAATTGACAAACTCATCTGCGCGGATCAGTATAGCAGCGTGCACTGTTCATTAATTGCAGCTGCAGGCTTTGGACACAAGGAATATTTTCAAAATATTCAAACTGGTTGCTGTTTTTCAGCTTGCCAATTCGGGTTTTTTACAATTTCTTTTCTTTTTAAGATTCTTTTCTTGGTTTAACCTTAAATAGCAATCCCTACTTTACCCTTGCTTTGTTAGAAAAGTTAGAAATTGTTAGAAATGTTAGGAATGTTAAAACTTTCGTTAATTTTCTAACGAAAATACTAACAACTCAAATTGGAGCACTTACAGTAGCCCCTCGGCGATGGTGCTTTCGAAGGAAGCGGGGTCGTCGATAAGAGTAAGGCTCCATATTTGACAAGATGGAAAGGGGTGACCAAAGTGGTCGAGTGGCTGAACCTAGTGGTAGGCTACCTACGTATCCTTAAGAGGAATCAAGCCAGTCGTAGTTTGGGTCTTTCGATGTTGACCCTAGAGTGGCTATTTTGAGGCGTCAACCTAGTGAGCGAGTTCTGCAGTCGATTGCTAAAAGAAACTCTGCTGGGGATGACCATTTTGGTTTGGTGGCTGAAATTGTATATCCGCTCTGCTGGAGATGGGAATGACCATTTCGGTCTGATGGCTAGAGTCGTATATCCGCTCTGTTGGGGATCCGCTCTGCTGGGGATAGGAATGACCATTTTGGTCTGGTGGCTGAACCTAATGATAGGCTACCTACGTATCCTTAAGAGGAATCAAGCCAGTCGTAGTTCGGGTCTTTGACCCTGGAGTGACTATTTTGAGGCGTCAACCTGGCAATGATGGCGTTTTAGGTGCCTCGGACCTTGAAGATGGCGTTTTAGGTGCCTCGGACCTTGAAGATGGCATTTTAGGTGCCTCGAACCTTGATGACGATGGCATTTTAGGTGCCTCGAACCTTGATGATGATGGCGTTTTAGGTGCCTCGAAACTTGATGATGATGGCATTTTAGGTGCCTCAAACCTTGAAGATGATGGCGTTTTAGGTGCCTCGAACCTTGATGATGATGGCGTTTTAGGTGCCTCGAACCTTGAAGATGATGGTGTTTTAGGTGCCTTGAACCTTGATGATGATAGCGTTTTAGGTGCCTCGAACCTTGAAGATGATGGCGTTTTAGGTGCCTCAAACCTTGATGATGATGGCGTTTTAGGTGTCTCGAACCTTGAAGATGATGGCGTTTTAGGTGCCTCGAACCTTGAAGATGATGGCGTTTTAGGTGCCTCGGACCTTGATTCGAAATGATTTCCCTTGATGGTTTGGAAGAGATGGTCCTTTGGTGGACTTCATTTGAAGGGATCGGTCTTACGTCTGCTGCCGAAGGAGAGGATGACCGTGCTGGTCGAGTGGCTGGACCTATGGTAGGCTACCTACGTATCCCGATTGGGGAATCAAGCCCTTACGTAGTTCGAAAAGCTGCTGGGGGTGGAATCGAGGGATTCCTTAACTTTCGCTGGGGAAAACGGGCTTACATTTTACGGCCGTTGATGAAATTGATGAAAGAAACGGGATTCCGTTATCTTTCTCGGAGAAATCGAACTTACGTTTTACTGCCGTTTGATGAAAGAAACGGGATTCTGTTATCTTTCTAGGAGAAATCGGACTTACGTTTGACTGCCGTTGATGATATTGATGAAAGAAACGGGATTTCGTTATCTTTCTCGGAGAAATCGGACTTACGTTTTACTGTCGTTGATGAAAGAAACGGGATTCCGTTATCTTTCTCGGAGAAATCGGACTTACGTTTTACTGCCGTTGATGATATTGATGAAAGAGACGGGATTCCGTTATCTTTCTCGGAGAAATCGGACTTACGTTTTACTGCCGTTGATGAAATTGATGAAAGAAACGGGATTCCGTTATCTTTCTCAGAGAAATCGGACTTACGTTTTACTGCCGTTGATGATATTGATGAAAGAAACGGGATTCCGTTATCTTTCTCGGAGAAATCGGACTTACGTTTTACTGCCGTTGATGATTTTGATGAAAGAAACGGGATTCCGTTATCTTTCTCGGAGAAATAGGACTTACGTTTTACTGCCGTTGATGATTTTGATGAAAGAAACGGGATTCCGTTATCTTTCTCGGAGAAATCGGACTTACGTTTGACTGCCGTTTGATGATTTTGATGAAAGAAACGGGATTCCGTTATCTTTCTTGGAGAAATCGGACTTACGTTTGACTGCCGGGAAGCTCGTTTGAAGAGGGGGTTAACTTTGGTTAACTCTGGTAAACTTTGTTAAGTCGAGGACTAAACTGCAGAGTCCTGGAATTTTAAAGGGCAAAATTGTCATTTTGCCGCCTCGGTTCTGTCCGCGCAGAGCAGATTGCATCCCAGACTGGTTTTTCTAAAAGGCGCGCCGCCCTTCTCTTTCTTTCTCACCATTTTCTGCATTTTACGAGAGAGAAAGAGAGAAAGTCGCAAAAACCGCCATTGTTGGCCCTTGGAGCTTCGAAATCTTCCGATTTTTTTCGATTTTCGAGCAATGGAACACGCGGGAGTAGCTATTCAAGGCCAAGGACGTGGCCCGGTCGGGGAGAGGCGATTGGAGCTCGTTCGAATGAGGAGGCATTACTCTCTTTCGCAATCGATTGCGGAGGAGCCATACCCCGATGCGTGGCAACATTGGGCCTCTGATCTGAGTCTCCGTACGGTATACTTCGAGTCTCTCCATTTTCTTTGTTGATTTTTGCTTGAAATTGATTTTTGTGATGATTTTTTTTCTTTTTTTTTTAATATCCGAAAATTGGATGTTCTTAGCTTTGGATTTTGTCTTTGATGATTTGCATGTTGTAACGAGTATATGGGTAACACAAATGTGCACTTTGTTTGAAAAAAAAAAAATTGGGCATTTTGCCATTTTTTTTTTTGAAATATGAGATGATGAAAATTTGCCCGAATCCGGGACGGACTTTTTGTCGTATGTAGAATTCTTGCAATGTTGATATGAATGATATGTATGCATGCTTTTTTTTTGTAAAAATAGGATTTTTTTTTTGAAAAGTGGGACGGATTTTTGCTTCCGTTGACTCCCCGTGAATGTGGAAAGTCGTTTATGTGCACTTTTTATGCAAAAAAAATGGGACGGACTTTTTCCTTCCGTTGACTTGCTATTATTGACATGCTTTCTTCATGTATGAATGAATTAATGATATTTGCTGAAGAATCTTTTCTTTTGTGAGAAAAATGGGGCTGAGTCCATTGTATGCCGTTATGCTGCCCGATTTTCTTCAAAATTTAATGATGCATGTGTATGCTTTCTCTTTTTTTTTTTTGATGCAAATGCAATTTTTTTTTTAACATTTTTTTTTTCAATTGCAGGGTGGAGATCATTTTGTGACGGAGTAGCTGAATAAGCTGAAGACTCGAGGGTCAGTGGAGGCCGTGGTTGACCTGTGGGATCGGCTTCCAGTCCTGGGCCGAGGAGTTCTGATGAGTCCGAGACAGATCATCATTGGGACTGGGTTGTATGAGTTCATCGAGTGTCTGAGGGGGTTGGTGTGAGTACCCCGATCCGAACTCAAGTTTTGGATTCAATTTAATTAAATTTGGGCTTACACAAATTGCTAAGAAGCAATTAGAGTCCAAAAATCCCAGCAGCCCACCAATCCATTGGGCCTGCCAGCCACTCGGCCCATTATGGCCAAAAGATGTACGCTGTCGTCCGACAAGGGACACTAAGGCGGTTTAACTGCCTATGTCGTGCGACATAAGAAGCCCCAGCAGCCCACCAATCCATTGGGCCTGCCAGCCACTCGGCCCATTATGGCCAAAAGATGTACGCTGTCGTCCGACAAGGGACACTAAGGCGGTTTAACTGCCTATGTCGTGCGACATAAGAAGCCCCATCAGGATGCCTATAAATAGAAGGCATGGCTGATCATTTTGGAGGGGAGGCAAGGAAGAGAGCCAAAGTGAGGGTCAAAACTCTGAGAGTAATATCAGTAAAATAGGGGAAACTCTTGCCAAATAGAGTCTCTCCCTCTCTCTCACACACACACACTCACCTCCCTCCTCACACACACACACTTCAAGGTCAAGACTCCAAGAAGCTTCCTTTGGCGGTGATTGAGGGGGTAGACACCATACTATTGGTGATTCTACTTCGTGGACTACAATAGGTAGACACTAAACCTCTCTCTCCCTTTAAATAAAGTCTTTAAATATACCTTGCATGCATACTTGCTCTCTTACCATGTAGAAATTGGGATTTTGCATGACAAAGGTGGTGGAGAAGTGAATCTTCAATATTCACTTCTCCCCACCTCAGATCTAGACATTTGGTGGTACACACACCAACAAAGTTTCAATCTTTGCCTAGCTACATTGGGTTAGGAAGTGATGGCTACTTCAAAGTGGCCATAAAATGTGTGATTTATCACATTTGCTCACTAAAGCCATGTGATCTTCCCATAATACCCATATTATAGTATTATATTACTGTCTACAGTCAATAAATATGCTTGGTTTGCTTGGGGAACAAAGGAGGAACCAAACAGACTGAAGGGCACTTAAACAGGCTCCCCATGTCGTGCGACATAAGTCTCTATGGAGACCCTGTGTCATACTGTTAGTGTTTGTGCCCTAGGCTTATAGTTTCTATAAACCTTTATGTATCGTCTTTATCATTAATAAAAGAGAAATTTTATTTTGATTAATATATGTTTTGCATGTTTATTATATTAATCTGTGTCCCTAGTTATTTAGTGTAAGTTGGTAATGGATGATCATAGAGATGATCATATGCATAGAGATGCACATTACAAACTTGTAAATAACTGGTATAAATGCTAATGGATAATCATATGATGATTATTTGCATAGAGATGCACATTAGATTTATGGGTACTTGTTAGAGAACAAGTGACTGGACTTGACCCGCTTGAGATTTATGTCATGGTCAAATGTCATAATTAAATCTCAAAATAGTAGTGTCATTAGAGTCCTTAGACCTGAGATTATCATTGTCTTCCACTTGATGAACGTGTTGTTAGATGTAGTCTAAAGTTATCCTTAACCGGGTAGCAATAAGGGCTATGTTGGCATTACGGGATTCCTGTAGGGAAGAATGATAAGTCAAGATGGGATTTGTCCCTCGTAAGAGAGATGTTGGCTTGGGCCCCTCGTAGAATAGTGTTGATGAAATGTGTGGCCACACTCAAGGAACATGATAGAGATCATGGATACTTGGTTGATCAACATATTCGGAATCGAGAAAGCATTGAACAATGTAAGTTGACAATGACCATGACTTATGTTCAATATGACATCGTGTGACAAAGGGATTGTGAAATTATTACTATTATGGAAGCATGAACTCTTATGTTGTATTATTTGGGTAGACATAATGGCTTGCTAGAGTCCGCTTATGTCTTATGAGGGTCGATGTGATCAGACTCATTGCCAACATAATACAATCCTATTGGGTCACACACACTTAGAATGTTTTTGATTGAAACTAGAGGAAGAATGATTGAGAGTTTCTGAAACTGGCTATACCGCGCGACATATTGAGCCACCAGGCGTGGGTGACAGCCTGTTCTCCTAATTTGATTAGGAAACATATTCATGCTATTGTAGTATAAATATGAGAGGGCTGTCAACCCTAAAAGCTAGCCGAATTTTTCAATAGAAAATCACAATCAAAAGTCCTCTCAATATTCTTCCATAAGTTTTTGGAATCTAGCAATTCCCAATCCGAGAATCGTTCTCGACATTCATATTTGTGTGGATTACCAAAAGAGGGTCTTTATTTGTTCAAACAAATAAAAGGCCTAGAGTTCAAATCTGAAGATCCAAAGGAGTTGAAGATTCGAAGATTTGAAGATCAAAGTTTGTGATTACGAATCACATAATTATACGTTCGATAGATCAAAATCGGAAAGCGATTAAGGTTGGTAAATCTATCTCGTAGGTATTCAATTTAATCGTATAGAACGGATCCTAGGCTCATGGGTTTTAAGTTATTAATGTTAAAATTTCGTTGCGCATGGAACCTTGAAACCCAACAGTGGTATCAGAGCCCCGTTCGTATGGTTAGATTCGAATTGGCATGCTAGAAAGTCGTTATAAATTGTTTATAAATATTCTAGGCTTGCTTTGTATGAAATAGATTTAATTGTTTATGTGAAACAATTTGCTAATCTATGTTAAATCGGTTTCTGATTATGTTGAATTAAATCTGTTAAAAAGTTGTTTATATGATTTAATTGCATATAATCTGAATTGATTGAAATCTGGAAATCCTGCGAACTGGCTATCTATGTTGTGCGACATAGTAGGCCACATGAGGAAATTCGGTTATCCGCCGCTTATGTCACGCGACATAACTAGCCACTGGTTGATTATGTCACGCGACATAATAAGCCGATCTCGGCGTAACCGCCTTGTTTAAATTTTCGCTAATTTGTGATTATGTTGATAATCCGAGATGTTTTATGTCTTAACTGGATGCTATAAATTTCTCGGAAATTAAGTTTATAGGTCTATGCTAGATTAATTCATTATTTATGCATGCTTAATTAATTTAAATGTGTTTTTATTAATTATTGCGATGCATGAATTATTTGTTCTTAAGTGTTAAGAATTTTATTAGATGTTTAGTTGAAACATTGAATTGAGAATTCCTAAATGTTTAGTTGAAACATTAAATTTTGGTTTTCCGATTGTTTATGAGAAACAAGTCGCTTTACGCAAAATTTGAAGGAATCCGATTGTTTATGAGAAACAAATCGTTTATAAATCTATGCTAGAATTGTATAATAATTATGTCTCGCTTAATTAATTAAAAGATGTTTATTTAATTATTGCGGTGCATGATTATTATATGTTCTTATGCTTGCTTAATTAATTAAAAGATGTTTATTTAATTGTTGCGTTGCATGATTATTTTGTGTTCTTATGCTTGCTTAATTGTTTAAAAGGTGTTTTATTAATTATTGCATTGCATGAAGAACTGTTATAATTCTAGAATGTTTTGAACATTGAATTTTGGTTTACTAATTGTTTATGAGAAACAAGTTAGTGTCGATTGTTTATGAAACAAATCACTTTACAAGTAGAATTATGTTGCAATCAAACCGATATTGTAGTTGTACATGTCTAGGAGAGTTCTGTCTAAGGATCGGGTACTTAAGTAGTCCTTGTGGCTCACCGCCCCCGGGAACTTACTCCGGTGTACTTTACAGCTTATCTTTGTTGATATGCTTATAATCTATTTTTAAAGAACCTTCATTTAATGTTTAAGTTTTATGCCACCCCGAAAGTAAAACACTTGAGAAGTATTGGGATAGGTTGATGTAGTTTCGACTCACTGGGTACATCATTCTATTCTAGTATGGAGCAAGATGAGATAAGGGTTGATGTAGTTTCGACTCGCCTGGGTGCATCGTTCTATGTATCTCATACGTTTGAAATTGGTTAGACTTAATTGGTGTTTTCAAAAGAGTTTTGACCCAAGGCATAAGATGAGATTAAAACATGTTTTGACATATGATGTCTAAAATCTCATAAAGGATCTAAGAGTCACATATGATGTGATTGATAAATGTTATCTACCTAAATAACTTAATTTTGGGCATTGACTCGCTTAAACCAAAATTGAAGTGAAATATGGATCTTAGCTCATTGTAATTATATGATACATGCTTGTATTTGAAGGTGTATAATTTAGTGGGAGTATTTGTGAAATACTATATTTGTCTCTTGAATGATAAATGTGTTGGATACTTATATGTGTTCATATGTTGCATATCTTATTGTAGATCAAATGGCATTAAACAAAACTCGTCACCGCGATCCGTCATTGAAAAGGGCAAAGGTAAAGCAAGTGTTGCTAAGCCTAAGGCAAAGGTTGCCATTGCCACCGAGGCTAAACTAAAAAGGTCTCAAAAGGATGCGGTTTACTTCCATGACAATGAGATTGATCATTGGAAGCAAAACTGCAAGGCTAATAAGGAAGGTATGAAAAAGGGCAATATGATTGCTACCGATTCAAGTATCTATGTTATAGATATTTTCCTTTCTACTTCTAGTTCTTGGGTATGTGATACTGGATGTGGATCCCACATTTGTCTAAATGTGCAAGGACTAAAAGATAGAAGGCTACTCAAACAAGGTGAAGTAGACCTACGTGTAGGGAATGGAGCAAGTGTTGCTGCATTAGCCGTAGGGACTTATGAAGTCACTTTACCTAGTGGACTAATACTTGTTTTGAACAATTGTTATTATGTTCCGGATTTGAGTAGAAATATTATTTCAGTTTCTTATTTGGACAAAGAAGGATTTAACTTTATTATTGCGAATAATAAGTTATCTATCTATTTAAATGATATGCTTTATGGTATTGCAAACTCATTTAATGGCCTTTATGTCCTTAATGTTGAGAAAGAAAGTAATATTGAAAATATTTATAATGTGAGTAAGAAGTCCAAACCAAATGATGTGAACAACACATTTATGTGGCATTGCCGGCTTGGTCACATAAATGAGAAACGCATTTCTAAACTCCATAAAGATGGATACTTAGACTCATGTGATTATGAATCATATGATGTTTGCGAATATTGTTTATTGGGAAAAATGACCAAACCACCTTACACTAAGAGTAGTGAAAGGGCTAGTGACTTATTGGGTCTAGTACATACCGATGTATGTGGACCAATGAGCAAAGATTGCTAGAGGCGGATTTCGGTACTTCATTACGTTCACCGATGACTTATCAAGATATGGCTATGTCTATCTGATGAAGCACAAAAGTGAAGCGTTTGAGATATTTCGAATATTTCAAAATGAAGTACAAAATCAACTTGGCAAGACGATTAAAGCACTTCGATCCGATCGAGGTGGCGAATATTTGAGCCAAGAATTTGACTATCATCTCAAAAACTCGTGGAATCGTTTCGCAGTTATCTCCACCTGCGACACCAAAATGGAATGGGGTGTCGGAGAGGAGAAATAGAACCTTGTTGGACATGGTTCGATCGATGATGAGTCAAGTTGACCTTCCTATATCCTTTTGGGGACATGCATTAGAGACTGCAGCTTTTCACACTAAACAGAGTTCCTACTAAATCGGCTCCTAAATCACCATATGAGATGTGGTGGGGAAAGAAACCGAATATTTCTTTCATGAAGATTTGGGGTTGCGATGCTTATGTGAAGAGACTTGTCTCCGATAAGCTAGAACCAAAATCGACAAATGTGTCTTCGTGGGTTATCCTAAGGAAACAAAAGGATATCAATTTTACAACCGCACTGAGAACAAAGTATTTGTTGCTCAATATGGTACCTTCCTTGAGAAACAAGCCAATAAGGGAACTAGTGGGAGTAAAATTGATCTTGAAGAAGTTCAAGAACCCGAAGACAACATTGAGCCAAGGGTAGAGACGGAACCAAGTTCACAAGGAGTTGTGGAACCGGTTCAAGATACTCAAGTCCGTCGTCGATCCGATAGGTTACGATCCGAGCCCGAGAGATATGGATTTCTTGTATCGGAAAGTAATGAAGTGGAAGTCATTGAGAATGACGAACCGACTTCCTATCAAGAGGCGATGTCCGCTCCGGATTCGGAAAATGGCTTGGAGCCATGAAGTCCGAAATCCAATCCATGGATGATAATCAAGTTTGGAACTTGATTGATCCACCCGAAGGTGCAAAACCATAGGGTGCAAGTGGGTCTTCAAGAAAAAGACCGACATGGATGGGAAGGTGCACACTTACAAAGCTAGGCTTGTAGCAAAGGGATATAGGCAGACTCATGGTATAGACTATGATGAAACCTTTTCGCTCATTGCGATGCTTAAGTCTATTAGAATTCGATTGCCATAGCCGCATATTATGACTATGAGATATGGCAAATGGATGTCAAAACAAATTTTCCTAAATGGGAAGTTACTTGAGGATGTGTATATGACACAACCCGAAGGTTTTGTCGATCCAAAGAATTCTAATAAAGTGTGCAAGTTGCAAAGGTCCATATATGGATTAAAGCAAGCTTCTAGGAGTTGGAATCTACGTTTTGATGAATCGGTCAAAGAGTTTGGTTTCATCAAAAACGAAGATGAACCTTGTGTATACAAGAAAATCGTGGGAGCAAAGTGCTTTTTCTAATATCGTATGTCGATGATATCTTAATCATTGGAAATGACATTCCCGCACTTGATTCGTCAAGTCTTGGTTAGGAAAGTGTTTTTCAATGAAAGATATGGGTGAAGCCTCTTATATTCTTGGCATTAAGATCTATAGAGATAGATCTAGAAGGATGATTGGTTTGAGTCAAAGTACATATATTGACAAGGTCCTCAGAAGATTCAAGATGGAAAATTCTAAGAGAGGGAACTTGCCAAGAGGTCATGGCGTAACTCTTAGCAAGAATCAATGTCCTAAGACTATTGATGAGCAAAAGAGAATGACTGCGATTCCGTATGCTTCGGCAATTGGATCCATCATGTACGCCATGATATGCACTAGACCGGATGTCTCGTATGCTTTGAGCACCACGAGTCGATACCAATCTAATCCGGGCGAAAGCCATTGGATAGCAGTCAAGACCATCCTTAAGTACTTACGAAGAACTAAGGATGCGTTCTTGGTTTTTGGAGGAATGGAAGAAGATCTTGTTATAAAAGGCTACACAGATGCTAGCTTCCAAACCGACAAAGATGACTTTAAGTCGCAATCGGGGTTTGTGTTTATGCTTAACGGAGGTGCGGTTTGTTGGAAGAGTTCCAAGCAAAGTACCACAACTGATTCTACAACTGAAGCCGAGTACATAGCAGCATCCGATGCAAACCTAAAGAGGCGCTTGATCAAGAAGTTCGTTAGTGATTTGGAAATTGTTCCAAGCATCACTAATCCGATAGAGCTTTATCAGTGACAACAATGGTGCCATTGCACAAGCAAAGGAACCAAGGTCACACCAAAGATCCAAACACATTCTTAGACGTTTCCATGTGATTCGAGAAATCATAGAAAGAGGAGATGTCAAGATATGCAGAGTATCAACCGACGACAACATTAGCGATCCACTTACAAAGCCGCTAGCACAAGCGAAGCATGATGGTCATGTTAGGTCCATGGGTATACGATACATGGGAGATTGGGCCTAGTGCAAGTGGGAGCTGTTAGTGTTTGTGCCCTAGGCTTATATTTTCTATAAACCTTTATGTATCGTCTTTATCATTAATAAAAGAGAAATTTTATTTTGATTTATATATGTTTTGCATGTTTATTATATTAATCTGTGTCCCTAGTTATTTAGTGTAAGTTGGTAATGGATGATCATAGAGATGATCATATGCATAGAGATGCACATTACAAACTTGTAAATAACTGGTATAAATGCTAATGGATAATCATATGATGATTATTTGCATAGAGATGCACATTAGATTTATGGGTACTTGTTAGAGAACAAGTGACTGACTTGACCCGCTTGAGATTTATGTCATGGTCAAATGTCATAATTAAATCTCAAAATAGTAGTGTCATTAGAATCCTTAGACACGAGATTATCATTGTCTTCCACTTGATGAACGTGTTGTTAGATGTAGTCTAAAGTTATCCTTAACCGGGTAGCAATAAGGGCTATGTTGGCATTACGGGATTCCTGTAGGGAAGAATGATAAGTCAAGATGGGATTTGTCCCTCGTAAGAGAGATGTTGGCTTGGGCCCCTCGTAGAATAGTGTTGATGAAATGTGTGGCCACACTCAAGGAACATGATAGAGATCATGGATACTTGGTTGATCAACATATTCGGAATCGAGAAAGCATTGAAAAATGTAAGTTGACAATGACCATGACTTATGTTCAATATGACATCGTGTGACAAAAGGATTGTGAAATTATTACTATTATGGAAGCATGAACTCTTATGTTGTATTATTTGGGTAGACATAATGGCTTGCTAGAGTCCGCTTATGTCTTATGAGGGTCGATGTGATCGGACTCATTGCCAACATAATACAATCCTATTGGGTCACACACACTTAGAATGTTTTTGATTGAAACTAGAGGAAGAATGATTGAGAGTTTCGAACCGGCTACCTTTGTCACGCGACATACTTAGCCGGTGGCTAAGTATACCGCGCGACATATTGAGCCACCAGCGTGGGTGACGGCTGTTCTCCTAATTTGATTAGGAAACATATTCATGCTATTGTAGTATAAATATGAGAGGGTCATCAACCCTAAAAGCTAGCCGAAATTTTTCAATAGAAAATCACAATCAAAAGTCCTCTCAATATTCTTCCATAAGTTTTTGGAATCTAGCAATTCCCAATCCGAGAATCGTTCTCGACATTCATATTTGTGTGGATTACCAAAAGAGGGTCTTTATTTGTTCAAACAAATAAAAGGCCTAGAGTTCAAATCTGAAGATCCAAAGGAGTTGAATATTCGAAGATTTGAAGATCAAAGTTTGTGATTACGAATCACATAATTATACGTTCGATAGATCAAAATCGGAAAGCGATTAAGGTTGGTAAATCTATCTCGTAGGTATTCAATTTAATCGTATAGAACGGATCCTAGGCTCATGGGTTTTAAGTTATTAATGCTAAAATTCCGCTGCGCATGGAACCTTGAAACCCAACACATACGACATGGGACTCCCAGAAGACTGCAAAGCCATTCTTGGACTTCAGAATCTGCTAGGCCTATCTCTTTGTGACTCAAAGCCTACCTAAGCATCTTCTGGCTCATAAGCCACTATTTGGGTGCCTAAACTCAGTTTGGACGAAACCTACTTGACGGAAGAGGATCACCATATGACATAGAAGACTTCAAAAGACTCTATGTCATATGACATCCGTGTCGACAAAGCCTATCGTGACTTTGTCCACTCCCATCAACCCCAAACTGGGTTCTAGACCACTAAATAGTGTCATAAATGAGCAAAATAATGTCTTTTTATTTCTCGAGTAGCTTTACCTCTGTAAGGGACAATCTGTCTCAAAACCTCTGCCTTGTGATAAAAGATATCACGTGTAAAAAGGGTGCGGCCCCCTATCATGGCTCGCAAGTTGTATTCAGTTCCATACCATTAATGAAATCCAAGGCTTGCACACTTTACTTGTTGACACACATCGCACACACATTTTTGAATGTCCATATTTGTCCAAACGTTGTTTGAAAGTCCCGAAAGGGGCGTGTTGGGTGAACTCTCTAGTTCTTCCCAACACGTAACCAGACTCCCGGACTCAAAATCTCTTTAAATTAGGTTTTTCAATGTTTTCCTCTAAAAACGGCGTGGCGACTCAAAAAGAAAATATCATATTTTTTTCGGGCGAGCGTTCATTCAGTGGCGACTCCGCTGGGGACGTTGAAAAACTTTTTGTTCTAAAAAGTGAAGACGATACTTGGTATATAGGTGGAAACCACTAACCTTCCTGTATCGCTCCCTAACCCGGGGCTTGGGATAAATGGTGGTCTAACAATCCCACGTACCAGTATCATTCTTCTATTTTCTAAAAGAAGAAAGTTTTTTCTTAAAGAGAGTCTAACTTTCTCCAAATCAACTTGGACAAATTTTTCATTCTTCTTGTGTGTGCATCTGTGTCATGTTGTGTGCTTTGCCTTGATTCCATGCTTATATGCTCTATCATGCTTTGGTATGTGATACTATCGAGAGCCGGGCTCTTTTCCTTTTTGCTACTTGCTTGTTCCGTCAAAATAGAACAGGCGTAAAGATACAGACTACAAATTCTTTGGTAAATTCGACATTTGGGGCGCCCCTTTTGTCATGCTTTGACTCATTCTTTTACTTTTTCTTTGCATACTGCATAAAAAAAAAAAAAACCTTTTGCAAAAAAGCAAAAAAAAATATTTTCTAGAAAATACCTTCACACTACTCGCACTCTACCCGCACATAGAGTTAGAACCCGGGAGTGTACGGACGGCATCGCGGAAAGTGACATGTTTCGCTGACGTTTGAGCGCCTAAAGTCCTCCTAGCCTGTGAGTCAGCCAACACTTATCCGTGACACACTTTCTACCGTGACCGGTTGGTTTTTGGCCAATACTTTTCAAAACATTTTAAACTCGGTTTTTCAAAATTTTTCTCACAAAGTCCGAGTCATGCTTCGTCTTTGAAAACCTTGGCATACTCTCCCCCTTCGTGTCGGAATCACGACATAATTCCAACGTAAGTACACGTTAAGATCTCTACATATCTCGACGTAGGTACATATCGATTTCTCGGCTTGGCTTCGTGAGAAATCATGACGCGTTCTCGACATGTGTCAACACGGGACCATGTTGATTTCTTAACGCATACTAACAAGAGTTATGCCGAAATTTCGCCACCAAGTGACGAGAGGCCATGCCAGATTTCCAACTCGAAAAGAGGAGAGGTCATTGTGGTCTCATACGTTCAAACGTACGCTCGACCCTCTCTCCTCCCGAGTTTAGGCGTTGACTTGGACTTGGTTTTGAAAACCCCGAGTTTGACTTGTTTTGGCTCGTATGCCCATAGGTTCGTTCTCCCTTTCGGTCGGTGGGTTCCACGTGCCCTATAGGACCTCTGCCGGGATTGTCCATCCCGAGGTGCAATACGGGTGGAATACAGGGGTCTATAGACGTAGTGATGGAACCCACTGATCCAGGAATAGAGTAGAATGCGAAAAAGAAGGTTTCCCCCTTTTCCAACCATTCCTAGGACTAATAAAAATCATTTTTAAACAAAAACAAAAAAAGATATAAAAAAAAAAGAGAGCATATGCATGAGTCCGTCCTCAGCCTATCCTCTCCCCCACCTAAAACCGTTCTCTCCCCCTTTCAGCGAGCAAAGTATTGGGTCAGAGTTCCGGGTGGTCGGTTAATCGCCCTCTCTCCGCCGTGGATTCATTCTCGCGAGCCTCGAAATGGCGGATTCGCAGAGTTCGGCAAGTTTGGGTCCGAACGCAGATCCAGCCTCGAAATCAAAATATCGTCCGGCACGGGGGCCAGATCAAGGACAGAACGCAGGGCCAAACATAGCCCTGAATGCCTCTCCTAGCAGCGGATACGGCGGAGGTCCTCACATGACACCCCCGGGAAGTCCGTTTGTCAACCCTCAATTCAACTTTCCTCAGGAAGCTTCCCTACATGCCACCCTCGAAGCCTCTCGTGCCCGTGAAGAGGCCGGTTGGGCTCGCTATGTTGAAGTGATGCGCATGCAAGGTATCGCAGTAATCCGTCATCCGGATGGATCCTACGAAGAAATCAGGGAAGAACCTATGGTACCCGCAAATGGTGAAGCAATCAGTGCTGATGACAAGTCAAACGCTCTCTTCTGCTACATGCTGTCTTGGGAAGAAATCCGGTCGCAATAAAACAGAAACAATGTCCAGCATGATGGCATGGCCCCCAATTCCCAGTCTACTCCCCTCACTTGGGAAGAGATTAAGTGTGCCGCAAATTCAAGCTCGGCAATCACTATTAACCAATTGCGACAAGCAGCCTGGCCATATGCCACACATGGGCCTCCTCTGAGTTGGTCAGAATTGAATGAAGAACATGATGAGGGCCAAGACGTTAAGGGGCTGTGACTACCTTCGAAAGCCAGTATCACTTCTGGGGGAACCCTGATTTCACCAGCCAGTTCAAAAGGTTATCCATGATCGAGCCTGTGATCGGGGAGGTCAACGAAATCACCGAGTTTGATATGGGTAAAGATATCGCAGCCTTGTTCGAAGGAGCAGATTTTCCAAAAACCACCGGGGTTGATCCACTGATGAAAGCACCACTGATTGATTTACGCAAAGATGCGCCACCAATGGCCGGGGCTGTGGATAAAGATCCTCTCGGTATGATTGACCTTCTGACTGGGGATGATTATATACCTGTGATCGATTTTCCTAAGCAGTAAAGATTATGTATCGTTGATTGATTTTGGTGAAGACAAGAAGATCGATCCACGCACCTTTCGTCGCACTTCGAAATGCCACTCCAAAATTGGATCTCTTTCAAAGGACCGATTGCCCCGGGAAGTTATGACGAAGAAGCTCGGGCCGACCCTCGTCCCGGTGTGTCCGAGTCAAAGTCAATCCCCTGTAATCCTGAGTCGATCCTCGTAGTCTTTTATTATCGAGTTCGAGTCTCTAGATAGGTCTAGTACTCTCACGGCCGATGATCATCGCTGTGTCGTTAACTCTGTCTTCCTTTTTACATTGAATGAAATGGTTGACCCTTTTGCGTATCCCTTAATTGCCATTCTATCAAATGATAAGTTAACTAAGACAAATCTTAATGACTTAAAAGTGGTTAACAATGATTCATTTAAAGAAGACACAGACCTTTTAGATGAAAACTTTTTAAACGATAATATAAAGCAGGTTTTTGACCGAGACGACAATCGGGCCCAAGCTGCCGATGAAGTATTAACCACGGTGAATTTGAGAACTACGGAAAAACCCAAAGGGACACAAACTGGCAGCTGCCTCACCGGAGAAAAACGAGAAGTCCTCGTCGATCTGCATTTCCCCATTGCTACCAAGATAAACTTCCAGAAGGAAAATTAGCAAAACCGTTCAGGGTTGGGAGGCGCGAGAATCCCGCCTACTGTTGCCAGATCGAGCTGGAAAAGGTCGATGACTTGTGGTACAGTCAGATCTTTCAGTACCTTAAACATGGCGAAGCTTCGTTCCCAACGGAAAAGGATGGTAGACTAAAAGAAGGTCTCCGCGCCAAAAGTTTACAAGCTTTGAAAAGGTTGTCTGCACAGTACGTTATTCTGGGAGATGACCTATGGAAAAAAAAGGCACCGAGGCCCACTTCTACTCTGCATCAGCAAGACTAAAGCCAGAAAGGTCATGGAAGAAGTCCATGGTGGCGCATGTGGACCACATATGAACGCCCGAGCCTTGATGTTCAGCATACTTAGGATGGGTTATTATTGGATCTCCATGGAAACTGACTGTATTCAGTTTGTGCGAACCTGCGATAAGTGTCAGCGGTTCTCCAATCTCAACCATATACCTCCTCATGATCTCTACTGCATGAGCACTCCCTGTCCATTCGCAACTTGGGGGATCGGCGTTATTGGGAAGATAACTCCTGCCGGCAGTAACGGGCATGAGTTCGTTTTGGTCGCTGTGGATTACTTCACCAAGTGGGTTGAAGCAGCGTCCTACAAAGTCCTCAACTCCAAAAAGGTGGCCCATTTCAAAAAAGAAAACATCCTGTGCCGATATGGAGTTCCAAATGAGATTATCTCAGATAACGGGTCACATTTCGAGGGACACACCGACAAACCGGCTCCGTAATTCAGAATCACGCGACACAAGTCCTCCCCTTATCGCCCTCAAACCAATGGTGCTGTCAAGGCCGCAAACAAGAATCTAGAAAGGATCATCCGGAAAATGGCTGAAAGGAGCCGGGATTGGCCTGAGAAGCTTCACTTAGCACTTTGGGGCTACCGTACGTCAGTAAGAACTGCCACCGGCGAAACCCCGTTCGCTTTGACATATGGGATGGATGCCGTTCTACCCGTTGAGCTAGAGATACCCTCTCTACGGGTCCCGCTTGAAAATGAGGTCAACGAGATAGAATGGCTTCGTAGTCGACACGACGAACTAGCTCTCCCTGGACGAGCGGAGGCTTAAAGCAATGGAGCACATCCGAGCTTATCGAAGCGCATGGCTAGGGCCTTTGACAAGAAGGTACATCCCCGCGACATTAAAGTGGGTGATTTGGTCCTAAAGAAAAGCCCGAATCGGTTCGATCCTGCGAGGCAAGTGGGCACCCGATGCAGGTAGGACCGTATCACGGTGAAAGAAATCTTCTCCGGTGGAGCAATGAAGTTGACGGATTTGGATGGAAACCCCTTCATGCATCCGCGAACGGCGACAAATTACGCCATTATTACATCGAATCGAGTCTCCCCCTCTAAAAAAAAAAGAAGAAAAGATAAAAAAAAAAAAAAAAACAACAACAAAAGCGCGAAAATAATGTACCCAGGCAGGAGCGAAAACCTCTCAAAAGGCGGTCGGTGCAAAACAAAGAGCGCTCGGTGCTAAAAGAATATACCCAACTAGGTTGAAAACCCTAAAAACGGGCGGTCTAGGTAAAAAACGGGGTTGCACCATTTGTCCCCTTCTATCTATCCCTTTCTTAAACACAAAATTGGGTCGAACTACGGAGGCCCGAGCCTCGGTCACCCAATCTGAAAAGGGAACGTAGGCGGCGTTCGCGGTTCGGTCTAAAAAACATAAAAATCACCAAATCCTGTCAAACAGTTGTATTTGTGATCACCAAAATGTGTCTTGATTAAGTTTTGAAGTAATTTCAACTTTCATCACATTAATACATTCATTGATGAGTTCAAGCACGGCCTACTCTCGACTCATTAACATTAGCTAAAATAATATCTTTTAAAAAGAGCATCTAAATTATGCTGTGTTGGCGGCAACAAGGATACAATGACCGGTCGCCTAATCCTAGTCGCTTGTTCCCACTCCCAAGCTAGCATTCTTACGCTTCCTTTTCCTTGGTCCCCGGAGGTCTTTGGCTTAGCCATACCAAACAATCTTGTCTCCCGTCAGTCCGGCTCGGGAATAATACGAGTCGGCGAGTCATTCAATCCTCCGGCGGCTCTCAATACCTGGGTAGCCCTTTCATCTCTCGTAGCCGCCCTCCTAGCCATAACTACAGTGGTCATCCCTCATCTTGGCTCTCCTCTCCACGAGTCTCTCAAAATCCGTCGTCGAGTCGTCGGTCACATTGTCCGGGTCGGCACATGTGCTTCAACATCGCGTAGCTCCCAGGCTAGTTGGGTCTCCTCCAGGGATCCCTCGGCAATACACTTCAATGGTGTCTTGGGTGGTCCCATCTCGCTCCCATACCGGATCGATACAAGGTGGATAGATATGTGATCCCCGAGTCTTCCGTATCGGTGTATGAGTGGGAAAAACTGCTCTGAAAAGGCCCCGGCAAAGAACCTAAGGGTCCGGGCATCGTCATGTCAAGAAGAACGGTATCCCGAGCCATCTGCTACTGAACCCATCAACGGCTGTGTGGGTATCCATACCGCCTCGAACAAGCAAGGGGATCTTGAATGACGAGAAGTGTAGTCCGACAGCCTCACTATAGCGAGCCATCCTGCCTACCGCTCATGATCTCGAGCCTCCATCCAGGGACCCAATACTGAATGTCTGTGGTGGTATACCTGGCCATTCGCCTCTCCCAACCTTCCTGTGAAGCCTCGGGAGCCACTCGCCTCTGTTGCGTAACCCAAGGTGCTGCGGTCATCCAATGTATCGGGAAATAAGCCTCAACCGCTCAAAGAGCCACAATGACAAAAAACTCGGGGCTGCCGCGTCCCATGTGCACCGACCCTCCGGCCCGGTCGGTCCATCCCGTGATAGGTCTGCGCCGGCGGGATGGGAACTATGTCTCTCTCTCCTGCCGGGTCGAACCTCGGTCAGTGTGATACCTCGAGAGCCCCGCATCTGTCTAACAACTCCCCGGCAAGCAGGCATACCCCATCATATTCACGAAGCGTATAGGGAGATCATAATCGGCATAAAAATGTCCATAGGCGTAGATAAGTCAAAGCTGCTTACGGGCATGATACACCTAATCGGGCTATCTGGGCCAGTCAACAAAGGACAGTCAAGAATCGGATCAGATCACCTGCTCTGTGCGAAAACCCAAGAAGTCGGCCAATTGCTCGATCAAAGGTTGCGAAACTCGCGGGAAGAGGCGGATCTCTAAGCTCGGCTCCCAATCGGTGCACGGAACTCCTCAATCGTGGGTGTGAGATCGTTATACGAGAGGGTAAAGACATGCCTCTCCCGGTCTCGGTGTGCGGATGCGGCCGGAGAAGGTTCCAATCTACCGCCCACTCCTTCAACGCCCGAGATGCATTTGACCCATATCGTTGGTCAATGATCCTCCTGTTCTTTGCGATGACGGCGGGTCGAATCTATGAGATCGGAATGAAATTGACGCTCTTTGGTCTTAGACTGTCGTCATAATGTTCCATTTTGGACCAAAGATCAAATCTTGGGGCTAATTTTGAGGTGGAAGACAAACTTGACACACGATGTGGGCTCATTTGAGAATGAACTGTTCCCGAATCTGCCTTTTATAAAGTGCTGAAACTTGCTGACCAAGAAATCTGTCCCACAGACTCTCTATGTTGTGCGACATAAAGGTCCCAAGAAGCCCTGTGTTGGACGACATAGAGAGCTACATCAGCAACAGCTGCAGTAACTGGCAATCCCAAGCGAACCCAGCCAACCCTTGCTCAAAAAACCACCCAAACCTGTCCAAAACACCATAAAAACATACCCAAACACTTCCCCTCGCTCATAAAGCCCACGGGAGAGGATTCGGAACATTCGACACACCCACAGACACATAAATGTCGCCTAAAACATACAAAAATCGCAAAAAACACCCGATCACACCAAAAGCCACCATCCCGTGCCTTTCTTGGGACGAACTCATGCATATAAGCTCGATAAACAAATATTATAATTGTCAAAGTACAAAAGTAATAAAAAACATTGTTTTACAATCCAAAAGAACAAAAATAGCACATGCATTTCCTCTCTCCCTAAAAAGAGTCAAAGCATGGCGAAGGGGACCGTCGTGATCACTCAGGCTCGGAGTCGTCATCGAACCGTCCTCCTCCTCGAGCCGCGTCATCCTCGGCCACCTCTCCTCCTCGAAGCCACTCTGCTCCTGGCCAGCATCGCCACCCTCCGGCACCTCATGGATCTCGCCGTCAGAGTCATCGCCCTCATAATGCGCCAAGGCCGGGCTCGGCATAATACCCCGCCACTCGGGAATAGTGGAATAAGGGGGTGGTAGGGATCATCCTCACCATCATCATCATCGCCAAATTTCGACTCGATCCACCCGCCCGAGAACCAGAAGGAGCCAAAGCTGATGCAGGCCTCTTCTTCGGAGGCACTACATCATCGGTAGGGGAGCCGCACTTCCCCTTCCAATGCTCTGCGCTCCTCGAGCGCGCGACATCTTCACGACTGGTGAGCGCCTTTGCCACCGTCCCGAACGTCTTGCCTGGAACCTGTTCAATGAAAACAAAAGGCGATCGAAGCAATCAATGCGATGCAGAAAGCTAAAAGTGGAATGAATCGAGAAAAAAGGGAAATTACTCACAGAAGTAGTCCCTCGGGCGGCCGCAGTGCGGGTGAGTCTCGGACATATCAAAAGAGGAGCGGCGAATCACGCCACCTCATACTCAAAAGATCGGGAGGCGCCGGTGCCTGCATCCCCGCTGCCCTCCTAGCAGCCATGACCTGAGGAGTCACCAACCGGTGAAAACAAAATAGGCGTAACCACCCTCCTCATAAAACTCAGCGGCATCAATGCCGGTCCGCAGCCGCTCCAAATCAGGCAGGGCCCGAATGTGCCATATCCCCGGAGGAGGATCGCGAGGAACACGAGCAGCCGCACCAGTGTGAATGTGTGCCCAAATTCTTTTGTTCATTGGAATTCACGCGAGTTTGAAGACATCCGAGTTATTTGAAAAACGGAGTCGCCACGCCATTTTGATTACCTCAAAACTTTGAAAAAAAGGTTTTATGGGTTCGGAGGTTAAGTTACCCCTTGGGAAGAACGTTTGGCGTTCACCCAAAGTGCCTTGCCGGAGCAAGTCTCCCTAGATTTCATTAATCGTGTTTGCTTGCGTGCTTTCTTTGTGTGCATGTGTTTGAAAATAAGGGGGGGAATGTCCCAAGTTGTCTTCCGGACGTACAAACCATTTGTTGGTTGTCGCTCGGGATTCCTTGGAATTTATGTATTTGGGATTATGATCCCGTCCTCATCTTATGACTTATGATCATCGCATTTTAAACCTCGGGACCCTCGGGACTTGCGTGATCGAGAGAATGACTCTCTTTTGGGTCAAAGATGAGGTTCTTTAGGAAGGAATGTCCTTAGCCCATCAATCCTACGCTTTAAGACGGTCGAGCTCGTATAGAGGCTTCATACTCATTCTTAAGCGATAATCGGAGATATAGGGTTCAAGGTTATCCTTTTCCTAAAGAAATCATGAACCTTTAATGGAAGGAACGATGCAAAGATGAGAACTTTTACACCGGTCCGTTCCAAGGTTGGGGAAAGGGAAATGCATGATAAAAAAATGACTCTTTAATGAAAAGATGACATTTTGGTTTTAGCAAATGATGCTTTTTTGATTTAAAGAAATGATCTTTATGCAAATGATGCATAAAGATTTGATTTTTATGCAAATGATGCATTGAAAAAGGGGGTTTGATGCAAAGGATGCATTTTTATTGAAAAAGGTTTGATCTTTGTATGCAAATGATACATAAAGATAACATTTTTATTGGAAAATAGGGATTTTAGGTGCAAAGGATGCACCTTTATGAAAAAGACTACATTTTTATGACAAATGAGGTCTTAATGCATGCAAAGGGAAAAGGGGGTGATAAAGATATGATCTTTATGAATAAATGCCAAGTCCCAAGCAAGATATATGAATGCAATGAGCAAGTATATCAATTAAAATGCAAGGTTAGGGCGTGCGAGGTTACCAATCGTTTCCTTTGCTTCTTCGGACGGAGCTAGGAGGAGAGGTTCTTCTTGGGTCTTCAAGGAGGAGGGAGATGGCTTCTTGAGCTTCTTCTTCGCCTTCTTGAGCCTTGAGGGTTTTTCTTCACGTACGGACTGCTATGGAGTGTGTGTGTGTGATTGTTTGTGTTGTTGTTGTTCTTGAAATGGGTAGAGGAAGGCTCTATTTATAGGCGATCTGGATAAGGCTAATGAAGCCGTGCGGCTGCGAGCCCTTTGCAAATGAGGCCGTGCGGGCTTATCCACAATGACTCAGCATTCTAGAACCATGCAAGGTGGCATTATTCTAGAAGCTTCTCCCTAATTAAGAAAAACGTGTTTTCTTAATTAGGAAGGCTCCTTACAGCCCTAATTTAAATTTGGGTGTTCCGGGACATTTCCGGAACACTAGGAAAGTCAGGGAATTACCGGAAAATTTACCGAAATGTCGGGAAAATTAGCTTAGGAAGGCATGAGCCGGATTTGGGTACTTACGAAGCCCCTCGGCAACGTCACTTGCAAGGCGAGTGGGGTTGTCGATAGAAAAGGATCCGATGCGGCGAATGCAGAGACGGATTGGGTGACCAGGTGGTCGAGTGGGTGAACCTTTTGGAAGGCTACCTACGTATCCGGAGGAATCAAGCCGAGCCGTAGTTCGGAATTAGGATCCATTTGGGAAGGAAGAAGAGAAAATGACCTAGGAGGTCAAGCAATTGATCCTCTGGGGACATGCTAGGAGTGACCCGGGTGGTCGAATATTTGAGCTTTTATGAGGGCGCTTTATCAGCGAGGAGTGACAAAGAAACGGGGTGACCAAAGTGGTCGAATGGCTGGACCTTTTATAAAAGGCTACCTACGTATCCGGAGGAATCAAGCCTTGATCGTAGTTCAAGCATCACTAGATAGTTAGGAACGATGTCTAGGATCCTTGAGATTTTGACAATTCGGAGGCTGTCACCTGAGGAAGCTAGAGCTTATGGCGCTATCTCTTTATGACGGAGATAGAGGTAACTTAAGTTGGGAAACTTGAGCGTACGTCACTATTCGCGGATAGAGGTAGCACAAGTTGGAATGACTTGGGCATACTTCACTATTCGCGGATAGAGGTAGCACAAGTTGGAATGACTTGGGCATACTTCACTATTCGCGGATAGAGGTAGCACAAGTTGGAATGACTTGGGCATACTTCACTATTCGCGGATAGAGGTAGCACAAGTTGGAATGACTTGGGCATACTTCACTATTCGCGGATAGAGGTAGCACAAGTTGGAATGACTTGGGCATACGTCACTATTCGCGGATAGAGGTAGCACAAGTTGGAATGACTTGGGCATACTTCACTATTCGCGGATAGAGGTAGCACAAGTTGGAATGACTTGGGCATACTTCACTATTCGCGGATAGAGGTAGCACAAGTTTAGAGTTCTGACAATTCGGAGGTTGTCACCTAGTGTTATCCCGTTATAACGGAATTAACGGAGCGGCGGGAATAAAGCTTGATTGCTAAAGAGATAAGGGATATTTTACGAAAAGATGTTATCTTGGTTAAAAGATAACGGAAATTGCATGCCCAAGTGGAAGGTCCGAGGGCGGGATTGTAATTTACGCTCGGAGCGAATGAAGCCGCCCGGCATGAGATGGAGAAAAAAGAAGCCGTACGGCTAGAAGCACTGTTTTTCAGATTATTTAAAATCGGGTTTTGAACGGGCATTGGGCACTTGTTGCCGCCCAAGACGCGAGAGAGAGAGAGAAGAGAGAGAGAGAATTTCGAAATTCTTCAACCCTTTTTGCTTCCCTTTGATTTGAGATGGATCCGGAGGGCAATCCCATACCAAGGCAAGCAAGGAGAAACATCTCGGCGGCCGCGAGAAGGAGGAGGAAGGAGCTCGTGAGGACGGAGAGGAAGTATGACTTCCTTACGCCTCCATCGGAGCTTTACCCGGGGAGGAGGGAGCATAAATCAACGAACCCGCGATCGGTTGGGGTAAGCATTCTCATTTTGCTCAAATCCGATGATTTTGCTTGAATTTTTGAATGATTTAGGGCTTGACCCGAATTTTAGGAGTTTGAATGATTTTTTTTTTTTTTGTTTTGAATGATTTTGAGATGCATGAACAACCTATGAGGCTAAGAATATGCAATGTGCAATTTTATTTGATGAAAAATATGAGAATGACTCACTTTTTTCTCGCAAAATGAAGTAAGAATGAGAATTTTTCAAAATATGAGACGGAGTTCTTGCCTTGTGCTGGAACTTAGGTCAAAATTCTGATTTTCAATGAGAAAACATGATTTTGGAAGATGAAAATGATTCATGCATGCCATTTTTTTGAAAGAATAATGCTTATGTGCGAAAAATTGTGATTTTGTGCTTTAGGAAAGCAATGACGCGTTTCAAGTGATGAAAGACACGTTTTTTATGCAAAAGTTATGCTAGAAAAACTTTTATGAATGCTTTTCTTTTGAAAATATGTGCACTTTTGAATATATGCATGCTTTTGAAATGATATGAAGGACTACGCTTCTTTTTGATGTGCTTGTCTACAGGAGAACAGGTCTAGAGGACCATCCGAGATAGCGGTCAAGCTTTGGCAGAGGATGCCGGATTTTGAGAAGGATGGGATGAATCCCAAGCGGTGGTGAGGGCTGCGCTGGATGCATTTGTAGAGGCTATCGGCCGGGGTGTCCACATCACCTCGAAGAAGCGAGGGCTTGGTCCGGGCCCTTTACGAGTTACAGTGGGGCCGGTACTCATAGCTTTCACACAGTAGGGAGAGGCGACGGTGACTCTGCCGATTTTCTTGCTATTACGGGCTTACGGTTCAGGGGAGGCCCGTGACTTGGAGGGACCACATCACGGCGGAGGAGTTCCGGGCTTTGGTAGGGTTTGAGCTGATTCCCGAGTGGGGATGGAGACACGGAATGTCGAGGTGGCGATTCGAGACTAGCATGCGAGAATTTTCTTTGCTAATGATGTGGCTTGCCCACGGTAGCTAGAGCATTCATATGGTTGATGCTATCGGTCACCATCTTTGCCAATTCAGGACGATAGCTATGACTTGCCTCCTCGACTCTCTGGAGGATGTTGATGGGATTGGGACGGTCTCTTGGGGAGAGGCCGGATTGGCGGAGTTGTACTTCTCGTTGGACATGTACGGTCGGAACAAAGGCTTCGATGGGTGCTTTTCTTTTGCCCTTGAGGTAGTCTCCTTTCTTTTCTCTTTTCTTTTCTCTTTTCCTGTCTTGAGACTTTTATAAGAGAAAGAATGACCTTTTGATTTTTTGAACATGCAGGCCTGGTTTTGCGAGGTGATCGGGTTCTTCCCTTGGAACCCGGCCAGTGATGTCACCATCTTCCCTGCTATGGTTATTTGGAGGAGATGCGAGAGATAAATTCACGGGAAGACCCGGATTACCTTCGATTACAAAATGGTGAGGCCGGTCATCAACGAGGATGGGCACGATGGAGTGGACTTCTACCCACAGGGCGAGGTATCCGAGAGATCTTCTTTGGGAGATGCTATAGAGGTGACGAGGCGAGAGGAGGTGGCTCACGGGGCGACATGTGATGTCATTTACTTGGGGGACCGTTTCTCGAGACGGCATGGTCATGTTCCCCACTAGATGCCATTACTCCTTGATCCTCCGGCCACGGATCTGCAGCCCGAGGGGAGGCCGGAGGATGAGATTGAGAGGTACCGGGCGGCGTGGCTGCGGAGGAGTACTTTGATATGGACACCCCCTACGCTGTGTTTGTGGAGCGGCGCACGAGGACGCCACGAAGCTAGTGAAGGCGGCGGTCACTCGGGGATATGGGGAGGATGAGCCTCTTGACCCGCCGATCCCTCCTGCGCATTTGTCCTACGTGGTCCATGGAGTGCCGAGGAGGATGAGGATACTGTCCCGATGCTAGGGAGCCCCGGTACACCTTGCCTTTGATAGCTTGTAAGTGTACTCTTAGGGTCTTATTCCCTTTTTAGCTTTCAGATTTTACGCTTTTGCTATTTTACGAGATTTTACGAGATTTTCTCTTCTTTTCTCGGAGTTCCGGCTCGCACTTACGATAGGTGGTTAGGCGAGAATAGGGGCTGGAAGGACATGTGCCGGTCTCTTCGAGGAAGGCGGCTGCGCCGAAGGCGGCGGCGGATGCGCGGGAGCACAGGCGCAAGAGACGGCACGTCGGGGCACGGCGTCTACCTCATCGGCCTCGGAGTACTCTTCCCGAGTGCTATGCCTCGGGGCGGGGACCCAGCGCCCGACATTACGGAGCAGTGGCGAGTACGGGCACGATAATGTCCATCTATCGATGTGAGCGACCGGGAGGACACGATGAGGGAGGCTAGCATTTATGAGGCGGCCGGCGATGAAGAGGAAGAAGAATCGGAGGCCTAAGAGGTCTCTAGAATAGATTTGGAACAAAAACAAACAATTTACAATTTGATGCACACTTTGCTTATTTTTGTTTTATTTGGGCGCCGATGGGCGAAAACATTGTATTTATGTTTTATTTGCTTTTCTAATTCATGCTTTTTCAATTTGCATATTATCGAGCCTTGGGGCGACTTTTTGCTTGGAATTGGGGCTGAAAATGGGCCAGAATGATTTATAATGGTGTATGAATGCTTGAATGGCTTACGGATATGTTTTTGTACGGGTTTTGGTTGAAAATGTGGGGTGAAAACTCCTTGGGCAGCAACTTTGGTTCTTTGCAGAATTTTTCTGCGAGAGAGCTAATGTAGCCGTGCGGCATGGCCTTGAGGGCAAATGTAGCCGTGCGGCTAACGGTCTGTCTGAGCTGGTTATTTTACGAATAAAAGCAAGGCTTGGCCATTTCATTTCATTTTCACTCTAGACTTGTCCCAATTGTTCCCGAGCATATTTTGGACCTAAAAGCACCATCTTTGATCACTTTGCGATGGAGAATCCCGTTAGATTGCAAAGGGGAAAGCGAGACCATTTTCTATCCGGTCTTCAATCTTGGGCGAGATATAACTTCCAAAATCACAAGGGGCTGCTTGATTCTTCCTTCAAGATCAAGTCTTTATGGCATTTGAGGGATCTCCCGCCCGATTGGGATCTGTTGAGAGCCGCGGCAAAGTTACAGGACGTCAGGAGACATGTTTCTTGCTTTTCTTACAACGAAATCGTCCCAACGCACGAAGACTTGAGCCTTGATTGGGAGTCAGGCGAGGCTATATCTATTCCGCTGATCGGAGACGTGCCGGTGACGGTAAAGCTTGCATCTTTTTGCGAGATTCCTTTGGGAGAGGTGAGAGGATGATGGTAGCCCGGATAGGATTGATCTTTCGATATCCGGGCAAGTTTGGGTCTCCGAGATATGGCTGCGACCACGGTGGCTATGGATGCTTTCATTCTCTGCGTATTCTCTATTTTGTTCACTTCTTGAGTCCGTGGGGATCTGTCATAGTGGTCTCTTGGACATGGTCGAAGGCTGCGAGTGAGGAAGGATATTGTCCCGGTTTTGGGAGAGACATTTCATGGGATTGATAGGATGGCTCGGGAGACCGTTTCATGAGGTCAGGAGTCCGGCTATGTTGACTACGTGGCTGCGGGGAGAGGCTCGGGGCTTTGCACGGGGCTTTGCCGACTCGGTGCCCTTGGGTGATTTCTCGGAGAGGTGCACCTAGGCGGCGGAACAGGGTAGGCTGGGAGGCGATGATGGCTAGGCTATCCACTTCGGACATCCGTTGGTGGATACCACATTGGAGGTTGCGGACCCGGGAGGATATTTCGGGAGTCTTATGCTTTGTGAGGGTTCCGGGATTCTGTGGTCGTCCTTCTACATACCAGCTTGGTATCCGGGCGGTTTGGGGCTTTACGGGAGCCATTGAGTGATTGGGAGGACATCCAGGACCATGGAGGTGGTGTCATTGGATATGAGAGATCCGGCCGGCTTCTCTTTCTTCTCGAGGGCTTGGACACATACGCTTTCCCACCCGGGGCTATCTTCGGGAGCGGGAAGAGCACCATCTTGACCACTTTGTCTACTTGGGTAGTACGAGAGGGAGATGGGAGCGACTCGAGGCTATCTTGGAGGATAGACGTCGAGCTTTATTGGGAGGCGGCTGCGACTCGAGTAGGACTTTGAGGGAGGCGAGGCTAAGGCGAGTTGCCATAACCAATCAGGTGACTTGGTCGGGGATATGGAGGCTCGGTACAAGAGATTGTCAGAGGTTGCTCCTTTGGCCCGAGGCTCGGAGGGAGGAGGTGCGGACTCGTGCTCGGATAGAGAGCGCTCATTGACACGGGGTTGGTAGAGGCTCCGGTGAGGATACCGAGAGGTCGGGATGAGGGATACCGAGCATTATTGAGAAGAAAAGGAAGAAGACTCGACGAGGCCGAGGAAAAGGGAAGAAAGGCGAAGAAGACTCGGCGAATGACGGCCCGACAAGTCTTTTCTCAAGATCCTCTTATTGCCATTTTGCAAACACATTAGTTTATTTAGGCATTTTATTGTATTTTAGATCTTTTTAGCGGGTTAGCGAGTTAAGAGGTAGACCGTGCTTGAACTCATCAAGAAGTTTTTAACTTGTAATGAACAAGAAATATTATTTTAGAAATTAATCAAGACACATTTCATGGAAATTCAAATGTCTTTATTGATTGGGACCCGCTTTATGGCTGAAATGCCCTTTACTATTTAGGACACACTTCATGGAAGCTTAATCGTCCTTTTTATTGCTTAGACCGAACCATATATGGTACGCCTACGTTCCCCTTTTACAAGAAAGGCTAAGGGGCTCGGAGTCTACGTAGTTCATTACGGTGAACTAATAATTTTTTTTATGTGCGGCCATGTCTTTTGCCTAGACCGCCCTTTTTGGGGTCTTCGGCCTAGTGGGCATTACTCTTTTTGCACTTTTTTTCTTTTTTTTTTTTTTTTTTTTTTTATTTTTATGTGCGGCCATTTGTCTTTTGCCTAGGCCGCCCTTTTTGGGGTCTTCGGCCTAGTGGGCATTACTCTTTTTGCACTTTTTTTTTCTTCTTTTTTTATTTTTTATCGGACATAGTATCTTCGGAGTTTATCACCATTGGTGGGTGGACAAAGGGATTGCCATCCAAGTGCACGCAAGCTTCATTGCTCCTCCGACGGTATTTTACGCACCACATAAGGGCCGATCCGAGACGGGTTCCCATTTTCCCGAGGGTTGTCTGCGGTAGGGGCTTTACTTTCAGCACTAAGTCGCCCTCTTTGATGTCTCGGCCTTGACCTTTTTATCAAACGCTCGGCCATTCGCCTTTGGTAGGCTCGGGTGTGTTCCATGGCTTTTAGCCTTCTCTCGTCAAGCGGGGCTAACTCATCATGCATTTGCGCAACCATTCCACTTCATTGACAACTTTGTTTTCCGGGAGGACCCTTAATGACGGGATTTCCAACTCCACTTTGGTAACCTTTGCTTCCATCCCGTAAGTTAGGGCAAAAGGAGTTTCTCTGTGGCTACATTCGACAGACGTTACGTAGCCCCGAGTGCTAGGTGCGGCTTTTCGGGCCAATCACGACCACGGGTGGCCATCTTAGGATGATCCGCTCGAGTGTCTTATTAGCGGCTTCCACGGCTCCATTGGTTTGAGGTGCATGTACGGGGACGACTTGTGGCGAGTAACTCGGGTCGACGGCGGTCTATCGCGATCTCCTTCGAAGTGTGACCCATTATCGAAATGATCTCGTTGGGCACCCCATATCTGCACATTATGTTTTCTTTGATGAAGCTGGGCCACTTTTAGGAAGTGAGGACCTTGTAGGACTTGGCCTCTACCCACTTGGTGAAGTAGTCAATGGCTACCAAAACGAACTCGTGCCCATTGCTTCTATGAGGATATTTTCCCTATCACGTCAATGCCCCAAGTTGCAAACGGCCAAGGAGTCGTCATGCGGTACGAGTCATGAGGTGGGAGATGGTTGAGGTTGGCAAACCGTTGGCATTTGTCGCGAGTTCGGACGTCTTGAACGCGATCTGTTTCCATGGAGATCCGGTAGTAACCCATTACGAGGATCACTTGCATCGGGGCTCACGGCATTCATGTGAGGACCGCGGGGACCATTGTGGACTTCGGTCATCAACTCTCTGGCTCTTTCTTGAGTGACACATAAGAGGAGTGGTCCTTGATACCGCTTCTTGTATAGGTTGCCTCCTAGAATGACATGCGAGAAGCCAACCTTTTCGGGGCTTGCAAGCTTTTGGCTCTCGACTCCTTCTTTTGGTCTACCTTCTTCGTCTCGAAAGGTGACTCTCCGTCTTTGAGAAATTGGTAAATACGATTATACCAAGGTTCCTTTATAGGCTCGGGTCCCAGGTCCACTTCACAACGAGAAAGCGGGGCTTCTCTTCTACCCACTCTGAAGGGCTTTATGGCTTTTCCCTCGGGGATCTCTACCAATGAGGCTAGAGTAGCTAGAGCATCTGCGAATCTGTTCTTTTCCCTCGGCAAGTAGTGGAAAGTCACTTCTCGGAAGCTGTCCAGTCAACTCCTCCATATGGGCATGATACCGTTGCGAGATTAGGGTCTACGAGTCTTCCACTTGTTGGAGACTTGGTTGATGATCAGTGAGTCTCCGTAAACTTCGAGCTCCTTGACATTTCTTTCTAAGGCGGCCTCCAAACCAGCAATGCGGGCTTCATACTCGGCGGCATTGTTCGTGGCGGAAAGTTCAACTTGAGGGCTATGGGGGTATGCTCATCTTTCGGATCGACCAATAGCATTCCTACACCATTTCCTCTTTTGTTAGCGGCTCCGTCAAAGAACAAGCGCCATCTATTTTCGAGCTCAGCTGCAAAGATCCCTTCATGCGGAAATTGGGGTTCGGGCCCTCTGTCTTCATTCTTGCGGGAAGTTCGCCGGGTGATCGACAATGCTTGACCCTTGATGGCCTTTACGGTCACATAGTTGATGTCGTATTACGCCAAGAAGAAGGACCACTTCGCTAGGCGCATCGAGAGGAAGGCTTGTCAAAGATGTACTTGATGGGGTCCATTTTCGAGACCAAATTCACGGGGTGGGCTTGCATATAATGCTTCAACTTGCCGACTACCCGGACCGATCCTGCACAAGTCTTTTCACACGGCGAGTAATTGAGCTCACTCCCTTGTAGCTTCCGGTGACAAAGTAAATGGCATTTTCTACCCGAGAGTCTTTCTTCTCTTGAGCAAGCATAGCCCCAGCTGCCGTGTACAGCAGACAGTGAGATAGAGCGAAGAGGCTTACGTCTATGTGGGGGCATAGTGCGGGGATGTACTAAGTATGCCTTGATGCGGTCAAAGGCGTCTTGGCATTCTTCGGTCCATTACGTGTCCACATTCTTCTTCATGAGCTTGAAGATGGGCTCGCACATAGTGGTCAGCTGATTGACGAAACGGGCGATGTCTTGCAATTTACCCATGAAGCTTTTGACTTAAATGCAGGTTTGAGGTGGCCTCATATCCATGATAGCTTTGATCTTTCGGGGTCAACTTCTATACCTCGCTCAGTGACCATGTACCCGAGCACTTTTCCCCTTGTCACTCCGAAGGTGCATTTGGCGGGGTTTAGTCTCATGGAATCTTTGTCTCGGCCTCTCGAAAAGAATTTTCGTAGGTCAACAAAGTGCTGCCCACCTTCTCCTTTGGAGTGGATTATCATGTCGTCTACGTAGACCTCAATCTCCTTGTGGATCATGTCATGAAAAAGTGCGGTCGCTGCCCTTTGGTAAGTAGCCCCGGCATTCTTGAGCCCGAATGGCATTGCTTGTATAACAGTAGGTTCCCCACGGTGTGGTGAAGGCTGTCTTTTCTTGGTCTTCCTCGGCCATCTTGATCCGGTTGTAGCACTGCAAAACCATCAACGAAGGATTTGACTTCGTAGTTGGCGATGGAGTCCACCGGGATGTCTATGTTTGGCGAGAGGGTAGTCGTCTTTGGGGCGCCTTGTTCGGATCTCGGAAATCCACACGGCGGCGCACCTTCCCATTGGCCTTGGTTACGGTCACGATGTTGGACAACCATGTCGGGTATTCAATAACTACGATGAATCCTACCGCGGTAGCTTCTCAATTTCTTCTTTGACTGTAGAGACCATTCCGGCTTGATCTTTCTCGGTTTACGCTTTGCGGCTTGGCATCGGTGCTAGAGGGATTACGTGTTCTACTATCGAAGCTGTCTAGCCCCGGCATATCTTTGTATGACCATGCAAACACGTCGACGTATTCTACGAAGCGGCTCGATCAATCTGTCCCTTTCAACCCCACAGGAAGAAGCTTCCAATCTGTGTCTCTTTAGGTTCCTCAATAGTACCCAAGTTCACACTTATCAAAATCTCCTCGGCGGCTTGGGCCCGGTTTTCCTCTTTTACGAAACACCTTAAAGATTTCTTTAATGTATTGTTCGTTTAGTGTGTTTGCATCTTGTTCAAATGATTCATTATTAAGCTGTTGTTAAGTTTTGAGTTAATTTATCATTTGTTAAGTTGGCAATAAGAGGATAATCGAAAGATTTGTCATTTCATTCAAGATAAGGGGAAAGATGACATCGATTACATTTTCATAATCCTCGGGCGTGAGGCCTTCGGATGACTCGAGGGCCAGGAATTCGAAGATTCCTGACTCAGCGAATAGACAACATAGACTCTGGACCCTACACTACTTATTGACTCGAGGGGACTTGACAAGGGTTGGACCGGGATCTCGCTCCTTCTTCTTTGTTGCCACAGGGAGTAGCGGTCTTGCCGGCGTTCTTCGAAAGTTGGAGACTTCGAGCGATCAAAAAGCTTGCCGGAAATCATTAACGGCCGGTACTTGTGGAAAGATGGTGAGAGGAACTAAAGTAACTTGTTGCAATCTTTCGGCTAGCTCTTCCGTAGCGGCTGGACTCATTATTTGAAAGTGCGGCTCATCTTATCAATGCTGCTTGATAACTCATTTTCTCTTTGCGATCTTGGACACCACGACCTTGTCGGTGTAGCCAATAGAAGGGTTGGCTTGGATAATGCTTGATGAAGTCTTCTTCGAGAGGGGTCTTAATTCTTCCTCGGCCGGCTACGTATTCAATAGGCTTTACGTGTTACGCTTCTAGATCTGCTAGCTTCTCATTGAACTTCACGATGGCCACAAATTCGGCACTTTCGCTTCAAGAGGATCACGTACACGGGGTATCGAGGGCTGGTGTGCTTGGGGTGACGGGTTCCTTGACGGGTTCCTTGGCATAAGCGACATAGTAGTCGAACTTGCTGAAGGCTCTCCTAAAGTTCCTACGCTCTTGTCCCCAGCTTCGTATCTTTCCTTAAGCTTCTGCTGTGTGGACTTTCTCTTCTTCTTCTTCCTTGAAGGAGCGTCCTCATTGATCCATTCTTGATACTCATACTCGAGCGGTCTTCGCAATCACATACATCATACCGGATGTGAGGCTTGGGTTGAGCCAGGATAGCCCCTCCCATTGCTTGGTCATTACCGTGGTGGATTACCATGTTGGCCATTTTGACATTGAAAAGGCGACAAAGCGAGGATTACAGCGGCTGTCCGAGGATTACTGCGCTAACAAGTCGGCCGACCCGGTGTTCTCACCCACTTCTTTCTCGGCTGCGGGAAAGGGATAGGAAAGGTTTAGACTCGGGGTAGGTGTTTAGGGCTGAAGGCTCGGGCAATATGCAAATTAGAATCTTCAAGTTTACTTAAAACAGTGTCTTTTATTAATATCTATTTGGTTGGAAAAGGGGTTACGCCCTTCTTTTTCACAACTACTCTAGATCTGGATCGGTGGGTTCCGTCACTACGTCTATAAGCCCCTCGTATTCCACAGTATTTCGACCTCCCGGGGTGGACGGCCCGGGCGAGGGTCCTATAGGGCACGCGGATCCCACCGACCGAGAGTAAAGAACGCTCCTATCGGGTCTAGCGGGTCATAGGACCTTTCAACGCACGAGCGATGCGGATTATAGTCAAGGCAATACCGGGAAAGTCTCGTCTCTCTGCCTTGACGGATCTTTGACGAGTTTCGCTTGAGCGAATGACGGTTTTTGACTTTCGGTAATGTCAAGAATATAATAGGCATGGGTCGGGCGGCAAAAGCCGGATGACACGGTGTCACATTGAACTTCGTTGCAGACGCAGTGCGCGAGTCGGAATCGAAGTCAATGCCGGGTCAAGATCTTGCCAATTTTTCCTTGTCGGAATTTTGGCAGAGCTTCGCTTGAGCGAAAGATCTTTTGATTTTTGGAAAAGACTTGGTCTTGACTCTTACGCAGTTCGTGCGGGTCAAGGTCAATAGTCAATGTCGGAGTCAAGATCCCACCGATTTTTCCTTGTCGAATTTCGGCGGGAATTTCGCTTGAGCGAAAATCTTGGCTTCCGATTATGAGCTAAGGCTTGACCTTTACGTGGGTATGCAAGCTGGGCTATATGACACGGACTAGACCAAAAACCAACCAAAAGTCACGGATTTTTGAAACGTGTGACACGGATTTGTGCATTGGTCGACACCGGCCGCCATGGGGAGGTTGGGATGATTCCGTGCGCGCCGGGAGCATCGTAAGGCTGTCCGTGGCTGCATGGAACCACCCTCGGGTTTGAAGGACGTGCGTGCAAAAGTGTACGGGATATATCGGGTGCGCGTAGTGTGCGGTCTCCTAAAAATGTTCCTTTTGAGTTAAAACGAGAGATTTTCATAAATGTGTTTTAAAGGAATGATTTTCGGGACGGGGGAAAATGCAACACATAAGCACGTAAATTTTAAGGAGCCCCGATCGGTCGTGGAGCTGAATAGCCCCAAGTCGCTAGGGCTGCCCAGATTAACCATGATTTTCTGGTGGAATTGCCACGAGGTCGTATGGTCGAGAATCCTATGAGGATTAGCCGTACGGCTGCATGGATCAATTTTCCAGGTTCCACTCCTTTTGCTATTTTTCGGGTTATTTCCCGTTTCAAAGTATGCACAGATTCCAAGATGCAAATGATGCAATGCATGGTAAAGAAAGCAAGCACGATTAATGAAATTGGCGATGGGAGTCTAACCCGCTCAAAGGGAAAAGCTTTTTGTATATATATTTTTTTTTCAAAATTATTTTTTTTTCGAAAAAAGGATACTGGTACGTGGGATTGTTAAACCACCTGGTTATCCCAAGCCCCGGGTTAGGGAGCGATACAGGAAGGGTAAGTGGGGTCCACCTATATACCAAGTATCGACTTTTGTTTTGAAAATAAAGCTTTTCTCCTTTGGGATGATCCCAGTAGTCGCCAAGCGTGAATGTGTGCCCAAAATCTTTTGTTTATTGGAATTCACGCGAGTTTGAAGACATCCGAGTTATTTGAAAAACGGAGTCGCCACGCCATTTTGATTACCTCAAAACTTTGAAAAAAAGGTTTTATGGGTTCGGAGGTTAAGTTACCCCTTGGGAAGAACGTTTGGCGTTCACCCAAAGTGCCTTGCCGGAGCAAGTCTCCCTAGATTTCATTAATCGTGTTTGCTTGCGTGCTTTCTTTGTGTGCATGTGTTTGAAAATAAGGGGGAATGTCCCAAGTTGTCTTTCCGGACGTACAAACCATTTGTTGGTTGTCGCTCGGGATTCCTTGGAATTTATGTATTTGGGATTATGATCCCGTCCTCATCTTATGACTTATGATCATCGCATTTTAAACCTCGGGACCCTCGGGACTTGCGTGATCGAGAGAATGACTCTCTTTTGGGTCAAAGATGAGGTTCTTTAGGAAGGAATGTCCTTAGCCCATCAATCCTACGCTTTAAGACGGTCGAGCTCGTATAGAGGCTTCATACTCATTCTTAAGCGATAATCGGAGATATAGGGTTCAAGGTTATCCTTTTCCTAAAGAAATCATGAACCTTTAATGGAAGGAACGATGCAAAGATGAGAACTTTTACACCGGTCCGTTCCAAGGTTAGGGGAAAAGGGGAAATGCATGATAAAAATGACTCTTTAATGAAAAGATGACATTTTGGTCTTAGCAAATGATGCTTTTGATTGAAAGAAATGATCTTTATGCAAATGATGCATAAAGATTTGATTTTTATGCAAATGATGCATTGAAAAAGGGGTTTTGATGCAAAGGATGCATTTTTATTGAAAAAGATTTGATCTTTATATGCAAATGATGCATAAAGATAACATTTTTATTGGAAAATAGGGATTTTAGGTGCAAAGGATGCACCTTTATGAAAAAAGACTACATTTTTATGACAAATGAGGTCTTAATGCATGCAAAAGGGAAAGGGGATGATAAAGATATGATCTTTATGAATAAATGCCAAGTCCCAAGCAAGATATATGAATGCAATGAGCAAGTATATCAATTAAAATGCAAGGTTAGGGCGTGCGAGGTTACCAATCGTTTCCTTTGCTTCTTCGGACGGAGCTAGGAGGAGAGGTTCTTCTTGGGTCTTCAAGGAGGAGGGAGATGGCTTCTTGAGCTTCCTTCTTCTTCTTCTTGAGCCTTCGAGGAGTTTCTTCACGTATTTCATGGAGTGTGTGTGTGTGATTGTTTGTGTTGTTGTTGTTCTTGAAATGGGTAGAGGAGGGCTCTATTTATAGGCGATCTGGATAAGGCTAATGAAGCCGTGCGGGGCTGCGAGCCACTGCAAATGAGGCCGTGCGGTCTTATCCATTATGACTCAGCATTCTAGAACCATGCAAGGTGGCATTATTCTAGAACCTTCTCCCTAATTAAGAAAAACGTGTTTTCTTAATTAGGAAGGCTCCTTACAGCCCTTATTTTAATTTGGGACTGCTCTGGGACATTTCCGGAACACTAGGAAGGTCCGGGGAATTACCGGGAAATTTACCGAAATGTCGGGAAAATTAACCGGAAGGCATGAGCCAGATTTGGGTACTTACACCACTCCAACGGCAATTCAACCACCGACAGTCAATGTAAGCCCGAACCTCGCCCACTCCAACGGCAATTCAAGAACCGGCCGTCAACGTAAGCCCGGACCTCGCCCACTCAACGGCAATTCAAGCACCGGCAGTCAATGTAAGCCCGAACTTCGCCCACTTCAACGGCAATTCAACCACCGACAGTCAATGTAAGCCCGAACTTCGCCCACTCCAACGGCAATTCAAGAACCGGCAGTCAATGTAAGCCCGAACATTGCCCACTCAACAGCAATTCAACCACCGGCCATCAAAGTAAGCCCGAGCTCCTCCCCAACAAGTCAAAGGGAAGTCGTACAAGACTACATATCCCCAGCATCGGCCGTCAACGTAAGCCCGGACTTTGCCCACTCAACGGCAAAACAAGCGCAAGAAGGAGCCAACACCTCCGAGTATAAATCCCAAGGCACGAAACGCCTCCAAAACGCCAAATAGTGAAGCAATCACCGGCCATCATCCTTGCCCGCTCAACGGCAACTCAAACACCGGCCATCAAAGTAGGCCCGAAGTCACCCTCTCAGCATGAAGGCTCCTACAAGGCCACGATAAATCCCCAATGGATGAACACCGGCAGCCATCGTAAGTCCAACTTTCTCCCCAGCGGACAAAGCACGAGGCATCTACACCTCTCGCAATCAAAGCACAAGGCAGCCATGCCTCCACAATCGCAACCAGAAGACGATTCAAAGTCCTCACGCATGGCAAACCGCAGCCAGAAGACGATTCAAAGTCCTCACGCATGGCAAACCGCAACCAGAAGACGATTCAAAGTCCTCACGCATGGCAAACCGCAGCCAGAAGACAATTCAAAGTCCTCACGCATGGCAAACCGCAGCCAGAAGACGATTCAAAGTCCTCACACGTGGCAAACCGCAGCCAGAAGACGATTCAAAGTCCTCACGCATGGCAAACTGCAACCAGAAGACGACTCAAGTCTTCACACTACCTCCAGCCCGGAAGGCTTTAAATCACTCAGTCCGAAAGACCGTATAAACCTCCCCCATCACTATCTCCGGCCCGGAAGGCCTTAAACCATCCAATTTCGAAAATCGTAAAATTACCATGTCAGGACACCACCACGTCCTCACAATTGACCTCGGCGGTCACCACATCCCAGGACACCACCACGTCCTCACAATTGACCTCGGCGGTCACCACATCTTAGGACACCACCCTGTCCTTACCACTGACCTCGGCGGTCACATGATACTTCAGGGCACTGTCACGCCCACATACACTCACAATTTCACGACCTCTGAACTACGACCAGGCTTGATTCCCGCCAGGGATACGTAGGAATCCTATCACAGGGTCCAGCCATCGACCTATACGGTCACCCAGGACATCTCCACGTCCCTACCACCGACCTATGCGGTCACACCCAGGACACCACCACGTCCACCCATAGAGTCTTAGTCAGAGGACATCTCCCGTCCTCTTGCACTACAACACTCACCCCACACACGAACTACGATCAGGCTTGATTCCCGCCAGGGATACGTAGGAATCCTATCACAGGTCCGGCCTAACCGACCTAAGCGGTCACACAACGTGGACACCGCCACGTCCTCACCCTGACCTCCACGGTCACTTCCTCTCCCAGCACGCGATCCAGATTAGGACCCTTATCTTATCAACGACCCCACTTCCTCCGTAAGTGACGTCGTTGAGGGGCTTCTATAAGTACTCCAATCTGGATCACCTTCTTCCGAACACACAGGAAACACCGCAGACTCACAAACACAGTCTCGAATACCTATGGCACTCAAAACCCTCTCAAAACCCTCAACCAAACCAAGGGAGGGGCCTTTCTGGGACAAAAAGGGACAGAAGGACCTTTTGGGAATTTTCAGGAAATTGGAAAAGCAAAAGTAGTCCGTACGGACCTCTTTGCTTTAATAATTACTGAATCCTCTTAAAGTCCACAATATTCCCTCAAATCCCGGGGAAAATGATTACCCTCATGCATAGTTGGTCCGTACGGACCTCTTTGCATGTCAAGATGGTCCGTACGGACCTTATTGCATAGGGGACATCATAATTCCAGAATATTCACCATCATCACATATTCCCTCAAATCGAGGAAAACCAAAATTCTGGATAACCAGGGAGGTCCGTACGGACCTTCTTGCACCAAATCTGGCACTATAAATAGAGGGCTCCCCCTCCTCATTTTGACACACCTCCCTCTTCTCTCTTCCTCCCTTAGCCTTTTGGCTCCCCTCTAAGACCCTTCGAGGCAATCCCGGCCCCTTTCGGATCCTTCTGAGGCCTTCCGAGCCCCCTCGTGGTGCTCCGAAGCCTCTCTGAGCGCTCCCGCGACGCTCCCGCGCTGCCCCGAGGCACTCTCGAGGTACTCTGAGGCCCCTCGTGGTACTCCGAGGCCTTGCCTGGTCTTTCCCGAGGCGTCCCGGCTCTTTCCGAGTCAAACCGGCGATCCCAAACCACGCCGAAACTCTGCCCGAGTGACTCCTGCCACCTCAAACCACGCCGAAACTCTGCCCGAGTGACTCCTGCCACCTCAACGCACGCCGAACCTCTGCCCGAGTGATCCCTGCGATCCCAACGCACGCCGAAACTCTGCCCGAACGCAGCCTGCGATCCCAACGCACGCTTGCAAGAAATCCTCGTCCGCAGACAACCGGCCCCTCCCGAAGCAATCCCGGTCCGTACCGGAACATCATTCCATCCTCAAACACTATTCCCCAGCGGAAGACAGACACGAACCAACATTGGTAAGGCTTCCTTCCTACACTATTTCAATACATTTCAATACACAGTGTACAATGTAGACATCCGACATAGCATGCATTTTTAAAAGCACACACACACACACAACAGTTAAAAAATATTAGGGGTATCCGAAAGACTCGTTTTTACGAGGCGACTCGGGTGAGCTCTAAGATTCTAATATTCTCTTCCCGAGGAGTCATCTGACCTCCGAAATCAAAATCTCATCACACAAAAACAGTTTATTATTCTTTTTAAACTGATGCCCTTTTTCAATGTTTTGGGCTTAATAATAAAAACGGCGTGGCGACTCTACAAAGCAAAACACGGCGAGACACCTCCAACTCCATGCAAAACACCGAAACGGAATAGAGCCAGATGCCGGGGCGCGAACGCGCTGCCTCTCGGATCCGGGCGAACATTCCCGAAACGGCGACGAATGCGAGATGCGAGGGAGCTCCGGATCCCGGGTAATTTCAGCCACGCTGTTAGAGCGAGTAGCCCTCCTAGGCGGATTGCCTTGGGGAGGAGGAGGAAGGTTAGCCGTTCTGTTGCTTGTGCCAGCCTCTGCGTTCCTTATCACCGAGCGTCGGATCGGCGGAAGAGGATGCGATGCGGCTGTCTTGAGCCATACTACTCTCTGATTAATGTTCGAGGTCAAAAAGCAACGATTCCCGGCAATGGAACCAAACTGATGCTGCAAGAATCGTGCTGGATCAATCTCTGTCCAATCAGTAAGATAGATCTCCTGGCTTTTGACCTGAAAACAGAACCCATGACTAGCTGGAATGGTTTCCGGCTAAGACCCTCGGGCGTGAGAGTAAGTATGGTGTATACGAGAGCTTATAAGATAATAATGAACAGTGTATTCAAAATATCAAATAGCAATTACCTTGGAACGGTTGATGTTGCCATGTATTTATAGTTGTTGATGAGAGATATAATTGTAATAGGATTGTGGAAAATCCCTTGAATCATGGATCAGATTTGCATGAGAAATCTTGTCGTATAACTCCTGAATTGTAGGACTTTAGTTATGGAAAGAATTGTAGGCGTATAATGACTCTGTAGGTCGACATTTACTGGTAGGTCGAGGTCGCCTGTTGGGTATAGGTCGACCTGACTGAACGCTGAGGCCGGGTCATGCCCGTATATAAAATGTGGATCGTATTCGGACAAAGCTAGGTCGGGACCAAGTAGGTCGGACTATGAGCTAAGTAGATTGATCAATGACGATGAGCCTTGGGCTTGGTAATGATTGGGCCTAGCCCACTGAGAATGTGGTGGCAATAATATGTAAATAACTGGGCTTGTTCGTTGGGCCTAGCTCGTCACTTTTATTCCGTTCATATATACTCCCTCCGTCCCAATAAAAGCTTCACCAATTACCCAAAAGGGCGTCCCGTTAGAAGCTTCACCTTTCCTAAAATGGACAATGTTTATTAATATTCTATTATACCCACTAACTTTTCTTTCTCACACATTTAAATTATGGATCCCACTTGTCATATCCACTCACTTCTTCCCTCTCACAACCCTTTTCTCACTCCCATTATTTTTGAATATAAATATTGCTTTCTTAATATTTGTGCCAAGCCAAAATGGTAAAGCTTTTCTTGAGACGGAAGGAGTATATATATATATATATATATATATATATATATATATATATATATATATATACATATATATATATAATTTCTACCAGTTACACCAAATAAAAATATTTAAATTTAGTTTTAATAATTGTCCAAGTAAATATATTTAAACTTAATTTAATTTTAGCATTTTCCCCAAGTAAATATATCTATAATTTAGTTTTGGTATTTACATCTTATTTGTAAAATTTCCTCCATCCCTAAAAAAAAAAGGAAAATTTCCTCTATCCCAAAAAAAAAAAAAAAAGTAAAAGGAAAAAAAAACATTGGAGAAAGGGGGGAGGGGTTTCAATCTAGACACAAATAGGAAAAATTTAAAAGAGTTATCTAACCAAACAATTAACACTTTATGTAAAATTATTATATCTGAATTAATATATCTATTACTAGCATTTTGGGCTAGGTTTTAGAAGTAGGATAAAATATGAGGCCTCATAAAATTGTGGGCCTTATACAATTGGGCTCTTTGAATATCCTTAAAATCGAGTCTGATTGACTCAACGCTCATCTTCAATTGTTGCTGAGAGGACCCTTGAGATTAATGCGAGTTCAGGATTTTAACTCCGTTAAATAAATTAATTCAGTTTTCACACTTATAATTTGATAAATATATATATATATATATATATATATATATATATATATATATATATATATATATATATATATATATATATATATATATATATATATATATATATATATATATATATGTATTCAACCTTTCTATTATAACTAAAAATAAAAACTAAAAAAAAAGTTGTAAAAAATTAGTTTTAATTTGCAATGCGAATCTAGTCTCTTTCTAGCAAGTTGATCATTTCAATCATATACTCCATTAATTTTATAATTATTGTTCTAGTTGAATTGTCAATATTAAATAAAATTATTTATTTGTCCATTAACTATACTAAATTTGTTTGCTTACTTATACATGAAAAATGACCTTTATTATCATAGGAGAACCGGTAGTAAAACCCTAACTTCCATCTGGTTGCTTTATAGTATTACCCAAAACTAGTTTAACCCCCGTGCGATGCACGGATAGTTAATAACGAATAACTGATTGAAATCTAAACGAATACAAAAGAAATAGAGATGTTTTTATACATTAAAAAAAAATTATTTGTAACATATATTGTGAGTAAAAATATCAGATTGAAGGTCACTAAAATAAATATAGTGTTACATCCGTGCAATACACGGATAGTTATTGATAGGGGTGTAAACAAATTGAATCGGATCGAATATCATCATATTCGATTCGTATTTGATTTATATTCGAATATAAAATTTGATTCATATTCATATTTCGACTGTTTTTGAATATAAAATTTTATTCATATTTGTATTCGATTCATATTCTAATATAAAAATTATTTTTTATTCCATTCGAAATTGTAATTCGAATTATTCGATTCATATATTTGATTTGACCTACTTTTTGAAAAAATTCAAAGTCAAAGCTAAGGGCACGGCCGGTCAAGACCAAGCCGGCCATTGGATAAAGCCACGAACGAACCATGCATGTTTGATTAAGCTTCATCCTCATTATATAACCAATGCAACTCATCTTACTTTGGTTTTGTTCCTATGTGGGATAAAAACCTAGGCCAAGGCCAAGGTCAAGGTCAAGGCAGGGCCGGCCAAGACAGATTTCCAACATAGAAAGAAAACAAATCAAAAATGGCCTTGGCCTTGGTATATAAAGATGCTTCAAGTTCAAGATAGGTGTAATTATATTTATATACATATATATATATAATTATTAAAATTAAATATACATATATAATTTTAAATATAAAATATACATATATATTTTTAATAATTATTAATATTACATATATATATATATATATATATATATATAATTAATAAATTAAAGCCCTTCACAAAATGGAGACACGTGAACAAATTTCCAAACGACAAAAAAAAAAAAATTAAAGTCCAATCACATTCACATCACATTCACAGGTCGCCACGTATCTATCAAGTCAGTTTTTTGCCATTTTGCCACGATGTGAAATGATGAAATTGCTCCTCAAACCCCCTTTCATTACCACAATCATATATATATATATATATATATATATATATATATATATATATATATATATATGGGATAATTGATAAAGGCCAAGGGCCACGGCCAAGGCTGGCCGAGCCAAGGCCAAGGGCCACGACCAAGTGCTTTTTTTTTTATTTTTCGATTAAATTAGTAAAGGATAATTAATGAATTTATATTTAAAAAAAAGATTTTTTTCCTTTGTCCAAATCATCGGGGCTACGGGCCAATACAAAGTCCAAAGGCAAAGGAAGGGCGAAGGGCCAAGGCGGTCCATGGCCAAGGGCCAAGGCGGCCAAAGGGGGAAGGCCGGCCAAGGGCCAAGGGTGGCGAAGGGCCAAGGCCAGGCCACGGCCTAATGAGAGGAAACAATGGCTTTGAGTCAATATATACCCAATCTTGTTATTATATATAGATAGATTCCAACTAATCATCCTATACCCCATCACTTTTATTTTATTTTGTATTCTTTTTCATTTCATTTGTACAAATAAAAAAATTCATCATTTATAAATATAAATTTGTTAATTATCCTTTACTAATTTTTCAATTTCTTTTTAGTGAAAAATATTTGAAATTATTGATAATTTGAAATTATTTATTAAATGAAATTATTTGAAATTATTTATTATATGAAAAATAATCCTAAGTCAAGGCCTAAGCCATAGCCGGCCAATGGCCAAGCCAGCCAATATGAATGCGTGATCCCCTTGGCTTAAGCCTCATTATATAACCAAGACAAGCCTAAAACTTTAGTATTTTTCCCATGTGGGATAAAACCAAGGCCAAGGCCAAGGGCCACGGCAAAGGGCAAGGGCCACGGCCAAGGGCCAAGGCCAAGCATGATTTCCCACATTGAAAAAAAAAGAATGCAAAATGGCCTTGGTATATAATGAGCCATTATATACCAAGGCAACCCATTTTCTTTTGATTATTTTTTCATGTGGGATAATTGATAAAGGCCAAGGGCCAAGGTCAAGGCCAAGGATGGCCGAGCCAAGGCCAAGGCCAAGGGCCACGACCAAGGCCTTTTTTTTTTTTTCGATAAAATTAGTAAAGGATAATTAACGAATTTATATTTAAAAAAGAGAATTTTTTCCTTTGTCGAAATCATCGGGGCTACGGGCCAATACAAAGTCCAAAGGAAAAGCAAGGGCCAAGACGGTCCATGACCAAGGGCCAAGGCGGCCAAAGGGCGAAGGCCGGCCAAGGGCCAAGGCCAGACCAAGGCTTAATGAGAGGAAACAATGGCTTTGAGTCAATATATACCCAATCTTGTTATTATATATAGATAGATTCCAACTCATCATCCTATACCCCATCACTTTTATTTTATTTTGTATTCTTTCTCATTTCATTTGTACAAATAAAAAAATTCATCTTTTGTAAAATATAAATTTGTTAATTATCCTTTACTAATTTTTCAATTTCTTTTTAGTGAAAATTATTTGAAAATATTTATTATTTGAAATTATTTATTATATGAAATTATTTGAAATTATTTATTATATGAAAAATAATCCTAAGCCAAGGCCTAAGCCATGGCCGGCCAATGGCCACACCAGCCAATATCAATGTCTAATCCCCTTGGCTTAAGCCTCATTATATAACCAAGACAAGCCTAAAACTTTTGTACTTTTTCCATGTGGGATAAAATCAAGGCCAAGGCCAAGGGCCACGGCCAAGGCCAAGCATGATTTCCCACATTGAAAAAAAAAGAATGCAAAATGGCCTTGGTATATAATGAGCCATTATATACCTAGGCAACCCATTTTCTTTTGATTATTTTTCGATGTGGGATAACTCCCAAGGCCACATGGCCAAGGCCATGCCCGGCCAAGGCCGAGCCAAAGCAAGGCCACGGTCATCCAAGGCAAGGCCACGGCCGAGCCACGGCCGAGCCAAGGCCAAGGCCAAGGCCCAAGTCCAAGTCCAATTTCAATTTTTTTTTTCAAATAAATAATATCTTAATATTTATATTTTTTATTCTGTATAAAAAATATATTTTTTTTGACACATAATAAAAATAAGTGGCAATATTTTTTGGATATATATATAAATTTATGAAATATTTTGACAAATTTAAATTGATTATTTTGAAATATTTATTTTAACAAATAAATAGCATCTTGATATATCCTCCTATCCGAAATAAATAATTTGTTATCAATTTAAAATGATTATACTCTCCTTTCCAAAATAAATATTAAGATAATTTTGTTTATACATATTCAAAACCATTCAAACTCATCATCCTATACCCCATCACTTTTATTTTATATTATATTCATTTTTTTAGTATATTATTATTATTATTATTATTATTATTAATATCATTTTTAATTAAAATATTTACTTCACATTTAAGTAATTTTCACTGAAAAGAAATAAAAAAAAATAGGAAAGGATAATTAACAAATTTATATTTAAAATAGGGAATTATTTTTCTTTGTCCAAATCAAATGAAATAAGTATCTATTTAAAGAGAAAAAAATTATGAATTTAGGTGAAAAAATGAAATTAAAAAATAATAAATAAAAAAAATAGATTTTTTTTTATTATGATTTATAATTAAAAAAAATATTTCAGACTTCATTACTTTGCACTAAAAAAAATTGAAAAATTAGTAAAGAATAATTAATAAATTAATATTTATACAAAAGATTTTTTTTTTCAAATCAAATAAAATAAATCTCCACTTAAAGAGAAAATAATTAACAAATTTTGATTTATCCGGATAAAGAGTTAACTAAAGGCCTTTTTTTTTCAAATTAGTCCTTTTAACGAAAATTTTAACAATTGCTTTATCCGTATCCGACCCGAATACTTAAGGTCCATACCCGAATCCGACCCAAAAATACCCGATCCGAGCCCCGATCCAATTCGAGGCCAAGGCCATGGGCAAGGGCCACGGCCAGCCGAAATGATATTGCCATGACCAGCTTCAGCAATATATAGGACAGAAGAACATTTTTGTTTGGTTTTAAACCAATGTGGGATAAACTCCTTCACAGGCCACGGCCAAGGCCTTTTGTCCTTTTTAATTGCAAATTTGCCATGCTGTGAAAAGATGAAAATGCCCCTCAATGGCCCTCTATTTACCAAATCCTTGTTATTATATATTTATAAATAAATGGTCAATTTTTTTTTTTTACAGAGGAGTACCTTTGATTTGAGGGAGTAACTCGCATCTATATTATAAATGAGGGAAGGTCATGAACAGTTGAATGAATAGTTTTAATGGCCGAAATTCCCATTTTGCCCTTTAAATTTATTTTTTAAAATTAAATTTTGCTCTTAAATAAAAAAAAAACATGTCCTCTAATACGGGCTTAATTAAAATAAAATAAATAAATATCGTGTCCTCGAACACGGACTTATTCTAGTATCTTGATAATAAGAGAAAGGGGGAGTATTGTAAGTTTATCCAGAGGATACGGTTAAATACAGGGAACAAAAAATACAGGAAATCAACAAAATTATCAAAAATATCCATATAAATCGAAAATTCCGGCCAAATGGCCAGAATTCGAACCAAATTCAGAAAAAATCAAAACCAAATCGCATATGTAAAAATCGAATATCGACTTCGTTAACCGTTGGATCGTCGTGAAACTTCTGGGCTTTGGTCGCATCCCCTAGGCGCACATGATAACCGTTGGGATCTTCCAAATAATTGCCGGAGAGGGAGAAATGGCCGGCAGCGAAAACTGGCGAAAATCTCCAAAAATTCGCTATATTAAAAATCAAATTCCCGCTTCATTAACCGTTGGATCGTCGTCAAATTTCTGGGGTATATTCGCATCACTCAGACGCTCATATTAACCGTTGGGATCAGCAAAATAATCAGCGGTGCCGGAGTTATGACCGACGGCGCAAATCCAACAAAACATCTTGTGTAGATTCACACAAAATGAGTGAGAACATCTCTCGTATATCTCGTATACGTGTATAGGGCAAGAACAAGATTGGAATTTTTCGTTCCTGTATTTATTTAGTATTTACCGTTTATCCATGAGATACCCTACATCCCACGTGGTACCCCTCCATGTTTTAACGCCGGAAATCTCTCCCCGCCCGGTCCCCGTTCCATTTTCTCTTTCCTCCACAACATTCAAGACCCCCGTTTAAAGAATTTCGCCACCAATTTGGAATACACAATCCTTTTAGTACATCAGTTAGCAATTTTCTACGGTTCTGTGTAAGGATTGGGTATTTTGGAATTTGATTGAGGTTGGGTTTTTTCTTGGAATTGGTGTCGGATTGAGAGGGATGGGGGCGGTAACGTCGACGATGGCGGCGAAATTCGCGTTTTTTCCGCCGAATCCGCCGTCGTACGGGGTGGTGGTGAGTGAGGAGTCGTCGAGTGGGAAATTGATGATGACGGAGGTGAACGGGAGGGGAAACGTCGACGTTTTGAAGCTGAGGACTAAGAGAGGGAATGATATTGTAGCTGTTTATATGAAGAATCCGTCGGCGTCTTTAGCGTTGCTCTACTCCCACGGCAACGCCGCTGATCTGGGTCAGATGTACGATTTGTTTGCCGAACTCAGTCTTCACCTTCGAGTCAACTTGATGGGGTCAGTCCTCATCCAATGTCTTTTCTTTTTCTTTTATTTTTGAGAAAATTATAAAGATTGAAATTTTAATGGGATGGCCCAAACATTTTTCTGGAAGTGATACTTATCACAAGGAAATCATTTTTGTCTGTTTTTTCCAGTTTACTTGTACTGTAAAAAGAATGTGCTGAGATGGGATTTTCAAATCTAATATGGTGCATTTTATTTTATTTGTGTCTTTTGGTTACAAGCATATGATGACTGGTTTCAGTTTATTAGTCTCAATCGCGATTGTATTCGTGAAAAGGGCTTGTGTGGTTGACCACAAGGAAACTTTAGCTGGTTTGAACTGTTTTTGAGCTTGTGTAAGTACTAATTAGAGGATTGATATGTGGAGGTTAAAAGGAAAGAAGTAGATATCCGTCTTATCCGGTGTGTAATCTTTTAAAAAATGAGATTGCTGTTGTCTGGGGACGATTTTTGTTGTATTTGAACTTTAGGGAGTTAAATCATTCAATGACAGAGAGATCTAGGTGAATGAAAAATTGACATTTAATGAAATGGAGGAATTGTCCGTTTCCCCTTCATTTCAGTTGGTAATTGCATCAAGTTTCCTAGAGAAAGGTCAGAAGTTTAACCGATGTTATATAAGTTTGGAAGCTTGTGATTTTGCAGATATGACTACTCTGGTTACGGGCAGTCAACTGGCAAGGTAAAAGAGTTTGTATGAGATTATATATTAAAATGTCTTAAGAAGGTTTTGCTAAATTATTGTGCGCTGATTATTATTACAGCCAAGTGAGCAGAATACCTATGCAGACATAGAAGCTGCATATAGATGCCTTGTAGACACTTATGGGGTGAAAGAAGAAGATGTTATACTATATGGTCAATCTGTTGGCAGCGGACCAACTTTAGATTTGGCATCTCGTTTATCAAAATTAAGGGCAGTGGTTCTTCATAGTCCGATCTCGTCTGGACTTCGAGTCATGTATCCAGTGAAACGGACATACTGGTTTGATATATACAAGGTTGATTTTGTGTTGCTTGAAAGCCGCTGTTTATCTTTTAGTACTGTCATAATTTACTGAGATCAACACTTCATTGCACTTGTTATGGCGCAGAATATTGACAAGATACCATTGGTCAAGTGTCCAGTTTTGGTCATTCATGTGAGTTCCTTTTCTTCCTTCTCAAGTTAGGCTATATTTTTGGTGAATCATATATGTGATCAAGAATCTGTCGTTTACGAGTCTGTAGTGTTCAATATGATTGCGTCTAGATATGCTGTTTCACATTTTAGAGTAGGATTGTTCATTGCAGGGGTGTTGGGATGTTTCTAAGATATGAGCTGTTACTTCATTTATGTTTGGTCTTAAAGGGCAATCTAATTAATATTGTTATGTGGGACCCTTGTCTTGATAGCATCTTTATTGCTATTAAACAAGTTAATTATTTAAAATGTATTATTTAAATCCAAACTGGGTAAGGTTAATAGGCTTGAAGCTTATATATTGCCAGTAGCTGGTTTTGCATGTTGAATTGATATGGCTTCACCTACCACACTGGTCTCTGGTTGACATAAATCGCTCCAATTGCAGGACTTAATTCATTTCAGAAATTAATTACAAACACGGTAGGGACATCTCTCATTATTTCACTTCTTCTTTTAGCTTTCATAAGTAGATATGACTCCAAAAATGAGTGTCCAGTTATATACACTAGATTTTATTTGCTATTTCTAAATTTTTCTTGCTCTTATCTAAATATCTATAAGTGTGTGTACATGTACACCTGGAAGCGCATGTGTGGTTGTGTGGGAATAACTTGTTTCAAATCCTTCTGAGGGTTCAAGCGTCAATAGACAGGAAATATAGGAAATTCCACCATTTTAAGCTGACAAGTGATATCTAGATTCAATGGTTGTAATAAACTTAATTCTTATTACACTGAATCGATGTGGACATATATAAGGAAATTCCACATATGATATGCTGTCACATTCATATATCATCTGTATGTTTTTGCTCCCACCGTCCCATAATGATGTTCCCATTTATCATTTTTGTTTTTCCCAAAAAGAGAGTCCTATTTCCAAAATTGCTAGGTTAAAATCATTGATTTTCCAAAATTGCCAACCAAAGAAGAAGAGCAAATTGCCAACCAAAGAAGAAGAGGAAGAAGAGAGGAGAGGGTGAGAGCCAACCAAAGAAAAGAGGGAGTATTGAGTGATACGTAAATCTCATAAAGTTTAGTGATGGAAATGAAAATAGGTTGTTAAAATGTATTTGAATAGTCAATGAGACTATCATTATGGAAGGGAGAGTACTTTTTAGGCATGTATGAATGCATTTGGTTCACCCTAAGAATAGTTGATGCCTCTTGAAGCAATATGCTTATTATTGTAATATGGTAGTCTAAAGAGGAAGCCAGAAATTTTTGTTTAGAGCGAAAAATATGAAGTGTGGTTGTTGTAGTAGCCTGGCAAAGGGGGAAAATGTCATAAGATTACGCTAATTCTTTTTAGTTCACAAAAGAACATAATACATCATTTGCATTATGAAAATTTTAATTTGTAAAACTAAATTACCTGCTTGCTTCTGGTTTATGCTTTCTTATTGTGCTTAGAAACAACTTAAACCGAAGCATTCTAATGTAACATGAGAAATTCTTTAGATATGGTTGAATACTTTATTCAAGCAGGTTAAATTGCTATTTAGGATAGGTAAGAGCTTGTGGTCATGTGAATCTAAACTACAGAGACGTATGCGTTTGGCATTCTAATGTTTGCAAGTTTACTCTGATGGTGTTTTGCAGGGAACTGCAGATGATGTCGTGGATTACTCTCATGGTAAGCAGCTTTGGGAGCGTTGTACAGAGAAATATGAACCATTATGGGTTAAAGGCGGAAATCATTGTGATTTGGAGCTGTACCCCGAGTATATTAAGCATCTGAAGAAGTTCATATCAGCCATCGAGAAATCAGCGCGAACAAGAAATGGTTCTGGATCTTTTCCAGATTATAGTGATAAGCCTAGAAACAGCACAGACTGTAGAGATAAAACCAGACCAAGCATAGATTTAATGGAAAAATCTAGGTCAAGTACGGACCAGAGAGAAAAGCCAAGACCAAGTACAGACTACCGAGAAAAATCCAGATCGAGTGTTGACAGGAGAGAAAGATCAAGAAAGAGCTTGGAGAATGTTGAAAAAGCATGTAGCCACACAGAGCAGCCTGAAAAAGCAAGAAACAGCATTGATCGGTCGGCTTAAACTTACCTGGCTCATAATTTATTTATTTTTCCTTTTCTGATAATTAAAAATAAAAATAAAAATTCCCAGTGCCCTCTGGGAATATTATATATTTCTGCCAAATATTCTTTCCTTGACTGTTGAATAAATGATGGCAGCATTGGAGATATGATGAGATCAGCTGTATTATGCAATATCGGTTGTTTCAAGCCCACAGGAGCAGCTGGGGTCTGAGATCACAAAGGTTAGTCAGCAAGTTAGGTTGTCTAATTTTTTCCACTTGTTTCAATACGTTGTTTGGTATCGTTGGGGAGCAGGAGTGTCCCCTTTCTTGATCTTTTGTTCTAGTGTTACTAAAGGAAATTAATTTAACGAGGCAGATTATGTAACTATGTATAGAGATTCTGTCAGAACTAATAAATCTTTCATTTGCTCTCTCTGGTTTATTCAGTGTGGTGCGTTGTTTCAATCTGTATATTCTTTGTTAAAGTGGCAGTTCAAATTCATGGATTATTTGATTTTTCTAGTGGTGCTTCTAGTTAGCAGTACCCTGGTCAAGATTTTCCACTGGCCAAGTTTAATATATTTATGTCACAAAGTAATTGTCCAAACACATAGAGGGTTGTGTGTATAGTATAGGGCTTTAATGAGCAGTTCACGAAAATGGGTGCACCATACTTTGTTAGGAAATTGTTCCTGGCCCAAAATGTTCTCTTGCATGCTGCTAACCGTGTTGCAGTGGTATCCTTTGCCTTCACACTCTCCTTTTTGTCCTGATGAGAGATTTCAGAAGGCGGAAAAAGTAGTTAAGGATAAAATCCCTAGAGAGATTTCATCATGGTCATGCTACTCTAGGCCCGAGGTGTCAAATTCAATCTGCCTGGCTGCCACACAGAAGGAAAGGTAATGAAACTAGAAAATCTCCAGCACAATTAACTTGAGATTCATTCTCTCAAAGAAGTGGGGGATAAAGATTAATCTGATCGTCTGTACTGTAATAGAGAGTGATTTCCGGTTCCCTGTCTAGTTATATTACAACCTACCTGCTGCCAAGTCCACCTGAGGATGATGCATGCAGCCTTTCCATGATTCACAACTATGGAAAACCATCTGGTATCGACGTACGTTGTTCCACCCATGGAAAAAGTTGTTGAGTTTCTTTCAGGACAAGTGATTTTGAAGACTAGTTTTCTAAAAGTGGGAGATAATATCAGAAGCATTTTACATAGTAGACGTCTCTACTCTCCCGCGGGCCTCATGTTTGTTCATTTCTCGATACACATAGTTAGAAGGTTTGATTTCATCTCATGTCCCCCTTTCCTTCCTTGTGTCGATTTTATTTAAACAATTTATAGAAATTTTTTGAGTGACTAATTTATTATTTAGACTTTGCATGGAGAAGATTTAATTATTTTGAACGGTATAAACCGAGCTACGAACATGGGCTTGCCCGAACCTGGGCCCAACTATATTGGGCCATGGATATTATATATTCATCAAGTATTAGGGCCGAGCATTATCTTCCTCGTATGCCGAGGAACATTTACCTTGGCCTTATGTCGCCATTCTTGGGCCGGCCTGTCTCAATTACCGAGGAGAGAAAAGTCCTTTGCTCGGCATGTCACCAATTACCGAGGAAACAAAAGTATTCTCCCCGGCATATTTTCATGTCGGCCATTCATCAAGTGACGAGGAAGCAAGATCGTTCTCCTCGGACTATTTGCCAAAGGCCGAGGAAAAACATTTGCCTTCCTCGGCGTTCCGGCTAGCAGTTACAATCCTTATTCAACAAGGATTATACAATCATTATCCAATCAGGATTATACTTATCAACATCAATTCAAGTCAAACAATGACTCCTTAACAGATATAATTCTATTAGAGTTATATCTTATCTCTTTACAAGTTCATTCCAACATGGATTCTATCAATCCATTCCTATAAATACAAGCCCCATGGCTCATTATTCGGTACGTTACTTTTTACATTGGAGAAACTCTGTCAATTTGATTTCTCTAATATCAACCGTGAACTTACTCTCACGCCGGAGGGTCTTTAGCCGGATCCGCCCCGGCTTAGTTTACGTGTTTTCTCTTATTTCGAGGAGCCTTGCAATCGCCGGGAGCATTCGCGCCTTGGATTTGAGGCTGTTTTTGACGTTTGGCATCATCAATTGGTTCCATTGCCGGGAAATCGATTCAAACACCCATTGTTTGGCCTGGAAGACGCTCGCCTTAAGCCAATTTTCTTGCCGGAATTGTTCTTTCTTGGAACGGAATTTCTGGATCGCTGGGTTTGTTCTTGAAAACCGCCTGAATCTGCATATTTTGACCGGAAAATACCCAGATTCCGTTGAAGGCATTTTTGGCGTTAAAATTCCGCCCCAGTTTGGCTTGAATTCGTTTTGTTTCGAAAGAATTACAATCGGCGCTTGTTTGTGGTCAAAATTTGCCCTAATTTTGACCTCAAAATCGGTTCTATTGAAATTGTGATTTTTGGAAAATTTCGTATTCAATAATCTTTGTGAATCATAATGGACGGACAATTCACAAGTGTTACATGAGGATCCCACCCAAGTGAATGGAAACACCGGAGCCGAGGAGCCACCGCTCCTCCTCCTCCTCTACCTCAAGCCGATGCCATTCCTCCCCTTGCCATGACTCTTCGTTCCACGGGTCGTGCAAATGCCGAGGAGAGGGCAATGACCTTCCTCGTCCTACTCGTGCTCGTGGGAAGCAAGCGGGAAGGAAGAAAACAAAGAATGCCGACGCCTGGCCAAGCAGAGGATCTCAACCCGTTGACCGACGCTCTTTGTTACACAAACAAATGGAGACTTTGCAAAGGATGTATGAGACACAAGTTGCTCTGTTGCAAATGGACCTGCATCATTCCATGGCTCCCTTCATTGTACCATCAATGGGGCCCACCTTTGAGAAAGGAACGGGAGAGCATCGAGGCTCCTCCCCGAAGACCGCCGAGCTACCACCGCTGGCTCCTGTGGATTCTCCTCATCCTCGGCATAACAAGAAGCATAAGGAGCCTGTGGTCGACCCGAGAAGCCAAATAACTCCTAGTGGAAGAGGAAGTGAACTCCAAGGACCTAAGAACAAGACTAAGCTTGAATAGGCGCCTATCACCTGCTCGCCTCATCATGACACCTAGGCGTCCCGCGTCTCCTCGAGCTCGTCGGCCGATTCTCCTCATCCTCATCGTTCGTATTCTCATCGTCCTCGTCGGCCGGACTCTCCTCGTCCTCGGCATCGAGAATTTGCTAGGCCAAGGACCCCAGAGCCCTACAGATGATACTTGGGGCACAAGACCTGGAACCAAGACGTGATAGGGCCCTCCGCACGTGATGGCCACCGACATGAAGCGGAGCACGGTAGGGCAAATGATCGCCCTAAAGACAAGTCACTGAAGTTCCCAACGAAGCACTCGCTCAAGCTGAGAAGGAAATAGAAACAAAGCAATGGGAACTATTGAAACAAAGGCCGGATGATATAGAGAGGGGAAAGAAATATAATGATGACGATTATGATTGGGCCACCCGTCCGTTTTCCTTGAGGATAAGCTACTGCACCTCCCCATCCTAACCTCAAGCTCCCAAAATTTCGAGAAGTATAACGGAACCAGCGCCTTGAGACCCGTATGCAAAGTTTTGAACAAACCGCTGAATCTCCTCACCATGGCTGATGACTTGCTCTGCAAAGCTTTCGCGAGCACCTTTTCCGAACGGCTTTGACCTGGTTCCGTGAGCTCAAGAAAGGTTGCATCGATTCCTTGGAGGGCATGAGGAGAATGTTCTTAGATCATTTTGCCACTACTGGGAAAAGGAAGATGAGATTAACCGACTTGGCCAACATTGAGCAAGGAAAGGAGAGACCACCCTTAGCTACTACAATAGGTTCCGAAAGATGGCGGATCAAGTCGAAGAAAGCCTTGCGATAGGGAGGTCATAGTTTGCTTCAACTACGGGTTAAAATCCGGCCCCCTCATTTATGAACTCTCGACCAGGAACCCGGCTCCAAGGCCGAATTATACAAAGTGGCTTATGCCATTTCCATGGCCGAGACAAGACAAAGAAAAGGGGAGCCGACAAGACGGAACCTGAAGCAACTAACTCCCGACGTAATGACAATGGGAACGGCAAGAAAGGAAAGAATAAAACCGAAGCACCGAGAAGCTGGAGTTCACCCTCTTACAAAGCCCATCTCCGAAATCATGCGGATGGTGAACCTTCCTCCACCTCGTCCGCCGACCGATAACCCAAAGTATCCCCGCAACAAGAACAAATACCGTGATTTTCACAAGGACAACGAGCACACCACCGATGGTTCTTGGGCCCTTAAGAAGATAATCCAACAATGGGTTGACGAGGGAAAGTTAGACCGTTATGTCATGAAGAAAGATGGCAAGCGAAAGCGGAAGCAAGAGGAGAGTGAAGATGACTCCAAAAGTGAGGATGAAGATCGAAGGCCTCACAGGGGCTAAACTACATGTGATCCGTGAAGAGGTGACCTCCACCGTAAAGCTAAGGGACCGGATCCACGAGCTAAGCAAAGTATACCATGTCCCCGCTTGGATCCATAAAGCGAAGAAATCATTAGTTTTTCTCCGAATGAGTTAGCGGGAAGTCGAGCGGCTCGTGAGCAGCCATTGGTCATCAAGGGCCGAATTGACAATGTTGAATCCGAAAGACTTCTTGTTGGCACGGGGGCCTCCGTGACATCCTATACTATTCGGCCTTCCAACAAATGGGGTTGAAAGACACGGCGCTAGAGCCATATCATGGAAGGCTTGAAGGATTCACCAACCATAAGGTTGGAGCAAAGGGAACCGTAGAACTAGAACTCGAAGTCGGCGATCGTCCCTTCCGAGCCAAAGCTACTGTCACTTTCATAGTCATGGATTTGACTAGTGACTATCATGCGATTATCGGCATTCCAAGTCGAAGCCAAACTTGGGATGGTAGCCTCCCTTCCTCACCAACGAGTTAAATTTCCCACTCGTCTTTGGCATTGGATGCGTGAGGGCAACCCCCAAAGATTTCTTGGAACATGTTGTCAAGAGCCGGAAAAAGTCAAAAGCGTGGAGATAGATACGCCCGAGGAGAATATCAAGATCACCAAATCACGGAAGACCACGGAAACTAGCTCTAGAATGAACTATATCCGTGAAGTATGGGAAAGTGAGGAAGAGGAACACATGGTCTAGAAATTGTGGATGACAGTAACTACACCCATGTTGGAAGAAGAAACTATGGTCCTAGAAATTGTGGATGACCAAGGCGTAACTCTACCCACACTGGAAGAAGAGCCTATGGTCCTAGAAACTGCGGATGACCAAGGCATAGTTCTACCCATCTCCGAGGAAGACCCCATTCTCGTCAATGACCAGGAACTCGGGGGCCAACCATCACTCGGGGATGTACGATCTTCCAGACATCGATAAACTTATGGAGGAAGAAGGCCTCAATGTAAACGACAATGAAGGGAGGAGAATCAGAGAGATCATCATCGAATCCCTGGAATTTCGAGACGGACCGAGAAATGAAGCCTTGTAGATGAGCTAGAAGAGGTAGTCATTAATCCCGACTATCACGAACAAAATCAAGCTAGGAGGCCGGCTCTATCACGGGAAGAGAAAGAAAGAATCATATCCTCTTGAAAAAGCAGTCTCGACGTCTTTGCTTGGAGAGTCGAAGACATGAGGGAATCAATGAAGAAGTAGCCCTCCACCGCTTAGAAGTTGATCCTCTAGCGAAGACCATCTCCCAGGGAACGAGGAGAAATTTTGCAAGGGACAAGGAGGAAGCTATAAAGAAGAAGTGCGAGAAATTACTCGGCGCTAGGAATAATTCGCGAAGTCAAATACCCCGTTTGGTTGGCTAATGTCGTTATGGTGAGGAAGCAAAATGGGAAATGGCGTATGTGCATGGAGCTTTGCTTGATCTAAACAAAGCTGCCCCAAGGACGGCTATCCTCTCCCCAGAATCGACAAGTTAGTGGACTCCATTTACGGACACCAAACTCTCGGCTTCTTAGATGCCTACTCGAGGCTATCATCGAGATAAAAATGGCGAAAGAAGACATCGAGAAGGCTGCCTTTCAAACACACTGTGGGAATTTACGCTACATCATGATGCCTTTTGGGCTCAAGAATGCGGTGCCACTTACCAACGGATGGTAAATCAAGTTTTTGCAAGTCGAGATAGGTAGAAACATGGAGGCTTATATTGATGACATGGTCATAAAGACCAAGGAAGGCGGCCGCGTTCTGACCTAGAAGAGACCATTCACAACCTCAGGAGCCAACAACATGAAGGTTTGAATCCAAGCAAGTGCGTGTTCGGAGTTGCTGCGAGGAAATTTAAGGCTTCATGGTTTCCCCAAAGGGGATTGAAGCAAACCCGAGAAAAGATCAAGGCGCTCGTTGACACGAAGGAACCTACCACCATCAAGGAGGTCCAAAGACTTAATGGAAGAATTGCGGCCCTTGGAAGATTCATCGCCAAGTCCGCCGAAAAGTCATTGCCTTTCTTCAAGGTATTGAAGGGTACCAAGAGCTTCTCTGGACTCCTGAATGCTCGGAAGCGTTCCTCCGGTTGAAGGAGTACTTGGGTTCCCCTCCCTTGCTTAGCGGTCCGACTACGGCGAGATGCTATACGTCTTCACTAGCTGCCCGCGATCACATTGTCGCGGTGTCTTAGTTCGAAAGGATGAAGGAATTCGAAGCCCAGTCTACTATGTCTCAAAGGCTCTGTCCGATGTGGAAAGCGAGATATTTTAATGTGGAGAAGATAGCATACGCCTAGTCATTGCTTGAGGAAGGCTGCGTGCATATTTTCTACGCACACCCTATCACCGTCTACACCAATGAACCATTGAAGAAAATCCTTCACAAGTTGGACGGCTCGGGACGTCTCCTTAATTGGTCAATCGCTCTAACGGAGTTTGATATCACTTACCAACCAAGGAAGACCCTCTAGCACGGCCTTTGGTTGACTTCATGGTCGAGGCGCCTTTATGGGTGAGCATCTCCCCACCTCCCGGAAGCAAAACGCGCCGGAGGAAAAGACTCTCCATTGAACTCCCATCCAACCGTTGGATCCTGTATACGGACGGATCGGCTACCAAGGAAAGAAGCGGAGGCTGGAGTAGTACTAGCAAGCCCGGAAGGAGAATATACTATACAAGATGCCATCCGCTTCGGGTTTCTGCCTCTAACAACCAAGGCGAATACGAGGCTCTCATATTTGGCATTGAGTTGGCCTCCTTCTATGGAGCAACTAAGGTGGCTGCTTCTGTGACTCCGGCTTGTTGTCAAACAAGTGAAAGGAGAATATAACACTCAAGATGTCACCCTTGCCAAATATAGAGACCTGGTCCTAGATATGACGAAGAAAATGGAATTTTTCGAGCTCAAGCGAGATAGGAAGGGAAGACTGACCAAGTCGCAGACGTTCTCTCCAAACTAGCCACCGTGGACGTGTCTCCTTCGGAGACCAACCCATATGTAGTTTATGCAGGAACTGCGTATGAAAGATTACAAGTCATGCTTACGGGACGAGGAAGAGAGATCTTTGGATCGATGACTACATCGAATACATTGAGAAGGAGAAACTCCCAGAAGATGATGCTCGAGCCAAGCTTATCAAAAGAGGTCTCAGATTCGTGGTGATGAACGGAGTCCTCTACCGAAGATCTTTCACGAAGCCCCTGCTAAGGTGTGTCTATCCCAAGGAAGCGAGAACCTCTGGCGAGAAGTACATGAAGGTGTTTGCGGCGGACACCGGGGCGGAACCTTAGGCGACAAAATCATATCGCTAGGTTACTGCGCCAAACCTAAGGGAAGACGCGCATGCCTATGTTCGAAAATGTGACAAATGCCAAAGGTTCTCGACATTCCAAGACTACTGCGGTCGAGCAAACACTTGTAATACCTACGTGGCCATTTGATATGTGGGGATCGACCTCATTGGACCCTTCCCACCCGCCCGTGGTAATTGCAAGTACGTGATAGTAGGCTGTTGATTACTTCTCCAAGTGGATAGAAGCCAAGGCATTGGCCAAGATAACGGAAGAGAACGCGATCAACTTTGTTCATGACAACATTTGGTGCGAATTTGGCCTTCCGCATACAATTGTTTCGACCGTGGCCTTCAATTCTCCACGGCATTTACAACCGGAGTGGGAAGAGTCAAAGTACGCCATGCAAAATCTTCGATTAGCGAGACCCCAGGCAATCGGTCAAGCGAAGGCGCAACAAGCTGGTCCTAACCGCCCTCACCAAGAATCTTGAAGGACGCGAGGGTAGATGGTTGGACGAACTTCCCCCTAGCTTTATGGGGCATTCGCACAACCACCCGAGGGCCCGGCAGAGGAAACCCCATTCGCACTAACCTTCGGTTACGAGGCTATGGCACCAGCGAGAGATGGCCATCCCTACGGTAAGGAACTCCCATTATGATGAAGCAAGTCAACAAGGTCAATAGGCTCCTAGACTGGACACGATAGATGAAAAACGACTAGGCTGCGCGAGATGAGGATGGTGAATTACAAGCAAAGGACCAAGGCATATCACGACAAGAGGGTCATCAAAAGAGTATTCCAAGTGGGCGATTGGGTACTTAGAAAGATCGAAGCCTGGTCGGAAGCGAGAACAAAACAAGCTCTCCCCAAATTGGGAAGGTCCCTATATCATCACTCGAGTCATCAGAAGGGACCTGCAGATTGAGGACCAAGGAGGGGAAGGATCTCGAAGCATCCATGGCATTCGACAACCTTAGAAAATATTATCACTAGTCTAGTTTATTTTGCAATAGATTAGCTCTTTATTTTCGGTCTTTTATTTTCGGTCTTTTATTTTCGGTCTTTTGTTTTCTTTTTGTCTTTTTAGTTGATAGGATTGCAGTTCTATGTAATCGCATTTCGGTTCTACGAAAGCGGTTTCTTCAATATGCGAAAGCCACTATCAACTATCTACACCAACTCCGGAAGATGAGGACATTATCTCCAACTCTCTCAAACACACGGCCAAGACCAAGGATCTTCCTTGGCACGATGGCTTACCATAAAGTCAAGACGAGGATCTTCCTTGGCACGATGGCTTACCACGACGGCGAGACCAAGGGTCTTCCTTGGCACGATGGCTTACCAGCGGCCAAGACGAGGTCCTCCTTGGCACGATGGCTTACCACAGACCAAGTGGTCTTCCGCACGATGGCTTACCATCGAGGGTCTTCCTTGGCACGATGGCTTGCCAAGCGGCCAAGACCAAGGTCCTCCTTGGCACGATGGCTTACACAACGGCCAATCCCAAGGGTCATCCTTGGCCTAATGGCTTACCATACATCCCACCGAGGGTCCACCTTGGTTCAGGATCACAAGTCATATTCAAAGCCAAGGAAAACTTCCTCGGCCTAAATGACGTACGAGCATAGTTAAAGCCGAGGAAATTTCCTCGGCCAAACCACTTGTTCAATAAGTAAGCAATAAGGGACCTTCTTTGGATCCCACCTTCTCAAGTCCAGTGCCTCTGCCTAGCGTGCAAGGATACGAGCAAGTTATTGAAATAACAAGAATCATAACAAAGGATTTTTCATTGATATTCAAATGAAATTACACATCCTATCATCTATTACAAAAAGCATAACAGGAAAAAGCTATTCTAAGATTTTTGAGCATCATCAAAAGGCTTGTCAAGCCAATCTTGAGTAATGGAGCCAGGAGGAGGAAGGTCCGTTTGATTGGTAAGAGCATCAGTTTCCTCGGCTCCTCTTCCTTCCTCGGTTTCCATGGCCTCGGGCTCTTCATCGTCTGGATCGCCTCCACTGTGTCTTTAAGATTGCCGGGGACAACGGGAGCCGGCCTCCACACTTCCCTACAAGCCTTAGCATCCTTAGGCGCTATTATTTCTAAGTTGCTTGTGGAATAGGGGACCAAGCGTGGAAGGTCCTAACTTCCTCGCCGTATTGATCCGGCATATTAGCATGGCGACCTTGTTGATATCCAAGCCAGGTGGAAGGATCGGCCAGATACTACGAGCAAGATGGAGGTAACCATCTTCAAACATGGTGGCCGTACGCTCGTCCACGGCCTCTGAAAGACCGAGCTAGCTACCACCGCATCCTTGAATGCCGGGCTCTCCTTGAAGCGCGCCGCGGCCTCGTTTTCTTTGGCGGGAAGGGCGGCCTCCGATCCTTGGTATTTGGCCTCGGCTTCCTCGGCCTTTGCACTGAAGCTTCGGCCTTATCCGTAAGAGCTTTGGTCGGCTCCTCTCCTTTCAGTAGGAGATCTTCCTCGGCTTTGGCCTTCACTTCCTCGGCTCTCTTCACCTCGGCTTCCACCTTCGCCTTGGGCGCCTCAAGCTCGGCATCTTTGGCTTTCGAAGTTTAACCAAGGAAGACTTCTCGAGAATCGCTTTTGCCGGGTGCCTTGGCCTCATTCATGCGTCTGGTCTTCTTCTTGGCCAAAACATTTTCATACGCCGTGACGAAGCCAACCGAAAGAAAGTTCAATATCATATTAGAAGTATACATCTCTCAAAATCAATGATCAACGAAGCAAGGAAAGGATATTCACCTCGGCGATTAAGAGCCCCTTGCGACAAAGCAAGGTATCATCGGCTGGGAGCCTCTGGACAAAAGCATCATAGGCGTCCTCATCCATTGCTCTACGAATTGGAGCTCGGCCTAATCGAACGAGTCCCTCACGACTTGCAAAGGAAGACCCCGAGACGAGGAACGTCGAGGCCGTACTCTTTGCTAGCTCGTCGGCTTTGCTCAACCGTTTGGATGTCCTTGATAGCCGAGGTTGGAGGAGGTGAAGGATTGGGGGCCCCGCGATACTTGCCCGCTTAGCCACCGGCTCTCGGCGATGGAACTTTGAGGCCTCTTTGAGCCGGATTTCCTTTGAACAAGGACGGCTTCCTCGGTCGCCGCTTCCTCGGCCTCAGTAGGAGGGTTAGTCGTGTCACCGACCATGGGTTCAGCTCGGTCTTCGGATGCGGCGTCCTCAGAATTTACCTCTTGGTGAAGTTTGAGGGGAGGGTTTATCACCTTGCACGCCCAAGACCAAATTACGAGCATTGGCCTCATCCTTTCTTTCCATCGGAGCGAGACTTCTTGCTCAGCTTTCTCTTTCGCCTGATCAGCTCCTGAGGACTTAGTCTCTCCATTGCAAGGGTGGCTTCTTCCTCGGTGGTCAAATCTGTAAAGACAAGGAAGAAATGGTCAAGTACGAGCAAGAAGATCCAAGGTCAAGTACGAGCAAAATAATATGACAAAATTACAAGTGTAAGATAAAAGTTTACGTCCAACAATGTTAGGTGCTCCAATACATTGGTCACGGGGACGCTCATTGTGGCACCTAATACAATCCTCGTGAAATACGAAGCCTGGATGTACCGTCCAATCATTGAAGCGACGACCTCTTTTAACATTTACAAGGGGAGCTACCCCGTCTTCGTTCCCCGGCATCAATCCTGCCTGGATATAAAAATGATCCGAGGATTCAACTTGCTTCCAATCCAGGACCCCTACCCTGGCAAACTCTTCCAGACGCTTGATCAAATCTTTGGTCCACCCGTATTGTTGGACGGCAAAGGAAGATGTTGGATCATCACAAGGAGACTGGAATTCCCAGCCTTGGCGGCTCTCGACGCGGATAACGTGGTGATCCCAGCCTGGAACTTTACTAGACATGGGGAGGAGCAATTTTGGTTTCCTATTGGCACTCCTAATTACTACCAGCCATTGTTCCTTGATGACTTGGACAATGTAGAAGTGACGGAAGGCTTCCATGGTCGGCTCATAGCCTAAACTACGGCAGAGGATGATGAAGCTAACCAAAACCCTAGTACCATTGGCTCTAGCATGGCCGGCACTTTGCCTTTACATCATCCAAAACTTCGCAAATGAAGGGGTCTAGGGAAGACGGAGTCCCTGTTGAAACTGTTTGAAATAAAAATGGACGAAGTCTTGGTTATAGTAGAAGGCCGTCTCTTCTTTCTCCGTCTTCGGCTCGACCTTGCCCATATAAGTTAATTTGTACTCAGCACGGTCCACTTGGTACTTGGTGTACAGCCTCTCAATCATGGGATCCCCAGGCTTTGGTGCCTTCTCGACTTGCTTTCCTCGGCTACCTGCTCCTCGGCCTCTTCTTCGGACGAGGCGGGCGTCGGCTTGCGCACCTTCAACGAAGGCGTCGGCTATTTGAGTAGACGAGGAGGGCTCTCCTTCTCTTCCCGTCATATCTGCGCATAAAGACGAGGAGACCAAATTATTTACCTCGTCGATGGTGATTAAATGACGGGGAAGGAAGATTCCCCTCCTCGTCATTCCTTAAGGCCGAGGAAGGAAGATCTCCTTCCTCGTCATTTCATAAGGCCGAGGAGGGGGCCGTACCTCTCGACGCTCACGCATTTCGCGATGGGAGGCCGGGTAGAAACGATTCGATGTGCTCCACCATTTCACCCTATCCTCAAAAACTATGATGTTGGGAGAACCGGACTCAATCCTATCTATTCTTGTGGAGTCTGGGTATTGAATGAATAAACGGGAGCGGCCGTAACCCCTCAACCGCTTGCTTATATCATCCAAGTTCGGCATCATCCATGGACCTCTCTCTACGATAGACCCTCAAATTTCCGGTATGATATCCATAACGGAATCGAGGAGAATGGTCCCAAGATCGAGCCATTTCTAAGGGGAATCAAAAACGAAGGGGAGTTCATTCAATATTCCGTAAATTTCATATAAAATGCAAAGAGAATTAAAGAACTGAAGTTTTTAAAGTTTTTTATCAAGAAAAGCTTAAACCTTCAACAATGGCGGTTCTTGGCATGGACAAAATCACTCCTAAACCACTAGAAAAGCATTTGGAACATGAAAGGAAGTTGTAAGAAAAGGAGAAATTTCATACCTGAGTTTGCAAGAATGAATGGAATCAATGCGAAAGCAACTTCGCCGGAAAAATCAAGCTCGCCGGGAGGCTGGGTTTGAAGATTCTTTGTGTTCGCGGAGATCTCTTTCGCCTTTGCTCTCGAACGGGGGTTTGTAAAGATTTGAAATGAAAGGATTTTGATTTTTATACCTCCTTAACCGGGTTAACCCGTGGGTAAAGTGACAACCCGCACAAATACGCCCAACATTTAATGCTAATTACGATTATTGAGGCATGACAAGACTGGGGCCCCACGTCATCATCGAATAGTAACCGTCGAGATACCCACCAATGACGCGTGTAAAACTTTGTTCGTATCCCGTATGCCGAGGACGAGCTAACTTTCTACTCGTCTGGCCGAGCTAGAAAGTTGGGGGCCACTGAACGGTGTAAACCGAGCTACGAACGTGGGCTTGCCCGAACCTGGGCCCAACTATATTGGGCCATGGATATTGTATATTCATCAAGTATTAGGGCCGAGCATTATCTTCCTCGTATGCCGAGGAACATTTACCTTGGCCTTATGTCGCCATTCTTGAGCCGGCCTGTCTCAATTACCGAGGAGAGAAAAGTCCTTTGCTCGGCATGTCACCAATTACCGAGGAAACAAAAGTATTCTCCCCGGCATATTTTCATGTCGGCCATTCATCAAGTGACGAGGAAGCAGGATCGTTCTCCTCGGCCTATTTGCCAAAGGCCGAGGAAAAACATTTGCCTTCCTCGGCGTTCCGGCTAGCAGTTACAATCCTTATTCAACAAGGATTATACAATCATTATCCAATCAGGATTATACTTATCAACATCAATTCAAGTCAAACAATGACTCCTGAACAGATATAATTCTATTAGAATTATATCTTATCTCTTTACAAGTTCATTCCAACATGGATTCTATCAATCCATCCCTATAAATACAAGCCCCATGGCTCATTATTCGGTACGTTACTTTTTACATTGGAGAAACTCTGTCAATTTGATTTCTCTAATATCAACCGTGAACTTACTCTCACGCCGGAGGGCCTTTAGCCGGATCCGCCCCGGCTTAGTTTACGTGTTTTCTCTTATTTTCAGGCCTTGCAATCGCCGGAGCATTCGACGCTTGGATTTGGGCTGTTTTGACGATTTTGGCTTCATCAGTTTCCTTATGCTTGAGAAGCTTAACAGTACCAACCCCTCTCTCTTTCCATTGATTCCCCTCCTTATCAAATCTATAGAACTTTGCTCTCCTAACAATTTACAGTTAAGAAATCACACACATAAATTCCAACTTGTTTGGGGATAATTTTCCATTTCATATGCTAAGAATGAATGGAATTAAAATTCTTAGATTTTCAGATAAAGATACGTACAAATCGATAAAGGCATCCTCCTCTTCTTCGCCGGTAGAAACAGCAACCTCTTGTAGTTTGACAATGGGGGCGACTTGTGCTCCGGTGTCTTCATCTTCGGCTGTGGCGGTCTCTGGCGCTTCTTCCTCTTCAGCTTCTCTTTTCACTGGCTCCGTTGTACTCGCCATGGTTATGCACAGAGTAATGTGTGTGTGTGTGTGAGAGAGAGAGAGAGAGAAGAAGGGAGTCGGAGAGGAGAAGAGAAGCAGAAGGAGAAGGAGAGAGAAGGGGAGGGAGCTTACCGGAACCCTAGCTGGAATGGATGGAGACCTAGAAATTGATCAATTTTGGGTGAAGTACGGTGGCGATGGAGATGGCTGGGAAGGGAACTCGTCGATTTTGGGTGTAGATTTAGCCTGGGAAAGTCGTACGGATGGAGGCGAGAGGCTGCTACTGCTATGTCGCCGGAACAGGAAGCGGACAATGTGGCGGAACATGAAGCGGACGTCCATGGCATTGATGATCGCAAGAGAGAAGGGTTTTCTAATACATGTGCTATGCTAGTTAATTTTTAATTTTTTTTGCATTGTTTATTAAATTTAAAGATGTGATGTGCTATGTAAGTTTATATCTTAAATAGTGCTTTCAAAAAGCGCTATTTACGGTGCATTTTCTAATATCCAATCTGTGCTAATGAATCTTTTAGGGACTTGTACTTAGTATTATTTTGTAAAACGTTTTCACTCGTGTAAATGATGTGATTAAAACAGGTTGTGGTTTTTTCAAAGTTTATTTGGTAATCCTATCTCCAAGTGGAGAGGTGTTGTTAGTTTTATCTTGGCTTGGGGAAGTTGAGGGTGTATATTTTAAAGTAACAAAAGTTTTTAAATTTTAAATGACTTTTGCAAGCAAGGGGATCCTCCCGCTCGGGGCACGAGCTAGGGTTCCGGGTCGGGGTCCCCAAAGTTGATATCAGAGCCGAGTTTAGAGGTCAAGGGTAGATGTCTAGACTAAGGGGGAGTGTGTGATAACTGACGACGAGTGGTTGATGCAGGGGTTTGAACAATGGCTGGAAATGATGATGATCAAAATAGGGCTCCAGATCATGAGGGTAATGTTGGGGCAGGTGGAAATCAGAATGAAGAAATGATGAACTTGTTCAGGGTATTTTTGCAGAATATGGCAACTCAGGGACAAGCTCAGCATCAACCCGAGGGACGTCAATGCCATGGGTTAGAAAGGTTTGTGAAGATGACTCCACCAAGTTTCAATGGATATCCGGATCCGGTCAAAGCTGAAAGATGGCTCGAGGCAATGAACAAGATCTTTGCAGCTATGGAAAGTCTCGATGATGAAAAGGTTAGATGTGCAGTTTTCAAACTTGAAGGTCCAGCGGAGCATTGGTGGCAAATTTTGAAGGAAAGTTGGGAGCGAGATCATACGCCTCAGACTTGAGATAATTTCACTCGAAAGTTCTAGGAGCATTTCATTCCAATGGTTACCCGTGACAAAAAGGAGGTAGAGTTCTTGCATCTAGAGCAGGGAAGCAGTTGTTGACACACGATTTCCCGAATTATGAGGCAGCCGTGAATAAGGCCTACAGAATTCAGAATGACATTGAGGAGCACCGTGGAAAGTCGAAAAGTGGCGATGAAAGAAAGCAAAGGTATCAAGGCCAAGGTTCGGGACAAAACAGAGGACAACCAAGGTTTTTAGCCCCAGGGAGTATTCGAGGGGGACATGTTGCAATTCCTATGGCACGTTCCGTATCAGGTCAGTATGGGGTTGTTTGTAACTTTTGTAAGAAAGTAGGGCATACAGAAGACAGATGTTGGAGTAAGCAAGGCAAGTGTATAGAATGTGGAGCAGTGGGACATTTTCGAAGGAATTGTCCAAGGTTGCAATGGGGACAAGCTTCAGGCAGTAGTCAGCAAGGTGGGCAACAAAGAAGTGGTGCAAAGAGAGATAATGAAGGGAAACCAAAAGAGAAAGTTCAAGGTCGAGTCTTTGCTTTGGGTAGTGGAGAGGTAGATCCTACGGCAGTCATTAGAGGTATATTACCTGTCTCAGGAGTTAAGGCTCGTATTCTTATAGATCCCGATTCATCCCATTCATTTGTGGCATTGCATTTTTCTTTTACTTTGCATAAATTGCCTAAAATTTTGCCATATGTTTTGGAGGTTTCTACTCCTATGGGAGAGTGCCTCGAATCTTATCTGGTTTACCATGGTTGTGATTTGGTTATATATGGGCACGTATTGCATGTTGATTTGGTAGAATTACCAATTCGTGATTTTGATGTTATACTTGACATGGATTGGTTGAGTAGTTGTCATGCCTTGATAGATTGTCGTAAGAAGTGAGTCTCATTTTCTATGTCTGATTTGCCTATGTTTCTATTTGATGTGGATAAGTCATTATTTGGTATTCATGTCATATCTGTATTAAAGGCTCGATAGTTACTGTTTAAAGGGTGTGAAGGTTACTTGGCTTATGTTCTAGACTCGAGTAAGAAGTCACCTGAAATTCTCATGTACCGGTTGTGAGTGAGTTGTAGATGTGTTTTCAACGGAGTATTTCATGCCTCCAGATAGGGAAGTGGAATTCTGTATTGACTTAATGCCAGGTACAACACCGATATCAAAAGCACCTTATAGAATGGCATTGTCTGAGCTGAAGGAGTTGAAAATTCAATTGCAAGAGTTATTGGATAGGGGCTTTATCAGTCCGAGTGTTTCACCGTGGGGAGCACCGATACTGTTTGTAAGAAAGAAAGATGGCACGTTGAGATTGTGTATTGATTATTGATTGTTGAATCAAGCTACCATCAAGAACAAGTATCCTCTTTCGCACATTGATAACTTGTTTGATCAACTCCAAGGTTCAGTGATATATTCCAAGCTTGACTTGCGCAGTGGGTACCATCAGTTGAAGATCAAACCGGATGATATATCCAAGATAGCTTTCAGGACAAGGTATGGCCATTATAAATTCTTTTTTATGACTTTTGGGTTGACAAATGCACCGGCTGTGTTTATGGATATGATGAATAGAATTTTTAAACCTTACCTTGATAGCTTTGTGGTAGTTTTCATTGATGATATCCTTGTCTATTCAAAGTCCCGAGAAGATCATGAGAAGCATTTGCGAATTGTTCCTGTTCTTCGTGAGAAACAATTGTTTGCGAAGTTTAGCAAGTGTGGATTTTGGCTCGAAAAAGATTGCATTTTTGGGTCACACAGTTTCAAGTTCGGGTATTGATGTTGATCCTTCGAAGATTGAGGTCGTGGTCAACAGGAAACAACCTTCGACAGTGACCCAAGTCCGTAGTTTTCTGGGGTTGGCGGGGTGCTACCGAAGATTTATTGAAGGGTTTTCGAAGATTGCAACTCCGTTAACTAAGTTGACTCGAAAGGATGTATCATTTGTGTGGGATGCTAAGTGTGACGCCAGTTTTGCAGAGTTGAAGAAGAGATTGACTACAGCTCCGATCCTTACCCTACCAGATGGATGCGAGAACTTCGTGATCTTCAGTGATGCCTCAAAAGAAGGTTTGGGTTGTGTTCTTATGCAGAATGGGAAGGTGATAGCGTATGCTTCGAGGAAGTTAAAACCGGCGGAGCAGAATTATCCTACTCACGACATGGAGTTGGCTGCGATTATTTTTGCGTTGCATAAGTTGAAACATTATCTTTATGGAGCTAAATTCGAAATTTTCACCGATCACAAGAGTTTGAAGTATTTGTTTACTCAGAAGGAATTGAACAAAAGGCAGAGGCGATGGTTGGAATTATTGAAAGACTATGATTGTGCTATTTCCTACCATCCGGGAAAAGCTAATGTGGTTGTAGATGCGATTAGCCGAAAGGCTTACTTGTCAACATTGATGTCCCGCGAGTCGCAAGGTGAGATGTTGTTTGTGAATGTTCGAGCTATACCTACCTTGTATGGAGATATTAAGGAAGCTCAACAAAATGATTCAGAATTTAAGAAGATTATCGGACAGATTCAAGATGGAAAGGCCAGGGATTTTGTATTGAATAAGGATAGAATTTTAACCTTCAAAATCACAATTTGTGAACTGTCTTCACTAGAGATCAAAAGAAAAGTTTTAGAGGAAGGCCATAAATCGAGAATTGAGATTCACCCGAGAAGCAAGAAGATGTATCAAGATTTGAAGAAGGGTTATTGGTGGAATGGAATGAAGAGGGAAATTGCGAAATTTGTTTCAAAGTGTTTAACTTGCCAAATTGCGGAATTTGTTTCAAAGTGTTTAACTTGCCAACAGATTAAACTTGAGCATCAAAGGCCTGCAGGGTTACTTCAACCGTTGGATATTCCGGAATGGAAGTGGGAAGGTATTGCAATGGATTTTGTGACTGGACTACCTAGTACATCGAAGAAGATGGATGCAATTTGGGTAATAGTAAATAGATTGACCAAGTCAGCTCACTTTTTACCTGTGTCAATGAAGTATTCGATGGAGAGGTTAGCACAATTGTATATTCGAGAGATTGTTCGACTTCATGGAGTACCATTAACATTGTATCAGACAGGGATCCAAGATTTACATCGCAATTTTGGAAAGCTTTGCACGAGGCTTTGGATTCCAAGCTGAGTTTCAGTACGGCATTTCATCCTCAGACAGATGGACAGACCGAGAGGACTATCCAGATTCTTGGGACATGTTGCGTGCGTGTGTGATAGATTTCCATTCATCTTGGGAAGATCATTTACCTTTGGTTGAGTTTGCGTATAATAATAGTTATCAGTCTGGCATCAAAAGTGCACTGTATGAGGCTTTGTATGGAAGAAAGTGTCGATCTCCAATTTGTTGGGATGAGGTTGGTGAAGCAAGACTTTGGGGTCCAGATTTGGTTCGAGATTCGACTGAAAAGATTAAAGTGATTCGAGACAGATTGAAGATGGCTAAAAGTCAACAGAAAAGCTATGTCGACAATAGAAGAAGGGATTTGTCATTTCAAGTTGGGGATCTCGTGTTTCTAAAAATTTCTCCGAGGATGGGAATTAAGAGATTTGGCAACAAAGGTAAATTGGCGCCAAGGTTTGTTGGTCCATTTGAGGTTTTGGAGAAGATTGGTGATTTGACATATAGATTAGCTCTCCCCCCATCTCTTTCTTCTCTTCACGACGTGTTTCATTTGTCGATGTTAAGAAAGTATCTTTATGATCCTTCGCATGTACTGAGTGCTCCACCCGAGGATATTCAGGTGGATATGGCATATGTTGAAGAACCGTTGAGAGTTATGGAATCACAAGTCCAGGAGCTAAGAACCAAGAGTATTCCAGTTGTGAAAATCTTGTGGAATAATCATACCATTGAGGAAGCCACTTAGGAGTTGGAGTCCGAGATGCGTGAGAAGTATCCGTGGTTATTTGAGCACTCAAGTAAGTAAATTTAAAATTTGGAGCAAATTTTCTTTATGGGGGATTGAGTGTCACGACCCTAAACCTAGGCACTAATTTGATCACAAGTTGAGCACGTGATTGTGGCGTGCGTTGCATCTTTTGATAACCCACACCTGTTTGACAAAAGGTGGATTATGCTTTCTGGCATTTGGTGTGAACCTCAAAAGACATTCTGCAGCCTTGTGACCAGAACCATCACACACCGAACATTTATGAAAGCTGTAAGAAACATGAGATTTTATAAACTCTTTACTATTCTTGGGATTTTGGGAATTGAGGTTTTGGTTTAGACAAAGGTGGTCATTTTTTGTTTGACCGCGGTTTTTCAAGGAACGCTCCCCTAGCTTTTGATGGCAGGAGGTGCGGTCGAAAAAGAAGGCCGGTCATCCATGCGGTCAGCCGCACAAGGTACTTCAGAATGTGCGATTGAAATAGATGTGCGGTCAGCCGCAATTGGAACCTCCTTTGTTGTTTCATCCTCAGAAACCTTCCTTTTCATTTGAGAATATTTTCCAAATTTTTTCTTACGGTAGACATAATGGAATTAAGTTTAACCTTTGGTTCCTGTCCTTTACCCTTTGAAATTGAATGCTTTTCCTTAGGAATTTCATTAGTTTGTTTTGAAAATTCCTTATCCTTTTCACAACAGGATGCACACTTCAAATTTTCACATGTTTGGAATCCCAGACCTTCTCTATCACCACTAGCTTTTTGGGATTCTAGAATTTGATCCATAGTGGCACGTGATTTGGTCCACTCATCAATTACCTTTTGGAAGTCATTATTTTGAGCAACCAAGTCACCGTTCCTAAGTTGAAGAGCAGCAACCTTAGTTTCTGGAATGAGGTTTTATCAGTAAGAGGAGACATACTTTTTACTTAGTCTTTAAGAAGTGAAATTTCAGACCTCAGCACAGTTTTCTCCGTCTTAAGCTATGTAATTTCATCAGTTGCTAGAGACAGAGCTTTCTTAATATTTTCAAATTTAAGAATCATTATTTCTGCTTTCTTGAACATCTCTTCATGTTCCATAGGAGAGACCTCTTCCACCAGCTTTTTCAATTTTTTCTTAGTTGGAATTATTTTTGAAGGTTTTGCATTTTTGGAAGAAAAAATGGGACGTGAGTAAGAACTATTCCCAATTTTAATACTTGAAGTGAGTTTCACGTCATCATCCTCTCTAGTTTTGGTTCTCGTTTGAACAACCTCTTCTTCATCCATTTCAAGCAACTCGACTGATTCAGTATCTGAATCATCAGAAGCGTCTACAACAAGGCAGAGATTAACCTGTTCGATTCATCCTCGTTTCCTTCATCTGAATCTGTTTCAATCCAAGTTGCTAACACTTTTGAGTTCTCTTCCTCTTCAGTAACCATTCCCTTGCGACGAGAAAATAGGAGAGGTTTTCTTTTTCATATATTCAAATCTGGGTTTAGGACACTCAGAAGCAAAGTGACCAGGTTTTCTACAGTTGTAGCAAACTAGATGACCCTTTTTCTTCATATCAGCAGCCTTGGAAAAAGTTGCTGGAGGTTTGCCTTTAGATAATGGTTTTGAAGATTTTTGAAATGTTTGAAATCTTTTTACAAACATGGCAAATTCATCATCATCCAATCGATGAGTGATGAGGTTGAGATGGAGGGATCTGAGGTTTGCTTTGATGTGGAAGGTTTCTCCTCATGTTCCATGACAGACATAGAAAGTGCCTTGCCTTTTCCTTCGACCTCTTCAATGTGGTCTAACTTAAGTTCATGGACTTTTAGATTTGCATACAAGTTACTTAAGGTCCAAGTATTTAAATCTTTTGAGTCCTCTGGAGATGTGGCTTTATTAACCCATCTTGAACCTAAGGCATCAAGGAATGTCATATTGATTTCCTTGTCGGTTAAAATTTTACCAAGTGAAGGACAAGAATTTACTACCTCAACGTAACGATCGTAAGTTTGACGCAAGGTTTCATTGGGTTTTCTGTTGAAGTTGTTGTAAGTTCTTTCAACAACAAATTTCTTATTTTCCTTGCAAAGATCGTCTCCTTCAAGGTAGCTCTCAATAGCATCCCACATCTGCTTTGCGGTTTTACATTTTATCACTTTTTTAAGAGTTGAAATTGGCAAGGTTCCAGAAATGATATGCCTTTCTTTGTTGTCCAAAGCAACTAATCTCTTTTCTTCATCAGTCAACTCAGCTTTCAACTTTTTGACCTCTGAGTTTCAGTGTTGGTGGCTAGATTTGTGTTGGCCTTCATTGGAACAAAAGGGCCATTGATTACGCAGTCCACCAGCATCTCATCTATGGTTTCCAAATGAATAATCATTCGCGTCTTCCAGATGTCAAAATAGTCTTCATCCAGTAAAGGAATGTGTGAGTAGTTATCTGTTGTCATAGTTTTTAGGTTTGCCATTACGAATCGGCACACAAGCTGTTAAGCTTGAAAAACATAAGTTTTATAGATGTGTTTTGCTCTGATACCACTTGTTGGTCCCAAAGGTGGCAACAAGGGTGAAAAATAGCTAGAGAGGGGGTGAATAGCTGTTATAAATTTTTTGACCCCTTTTTCAAAATTAAACCTCTTGCTTACAAAACGGCCTTGCACTGTATCAAAAATGCAAGTGAGGTTTGCAAAATGCACAGCGAAATTTCTTAAGTATTAAAGTACGGTTTTAGTAATGCGATTTTATGAATATTAAAATGAGGTTTGACAAGATTAACTATAAACACAATTCACAAGTCTGGATAACCTAAATAAGATCAAACAGAGAAAGACAAATTAGTTATGTGATGAACAGTAATAAGAAATATGCAAAAATTAAATAACACAATATTTGGAGTGGTTCAATCGTAAATGATCTACATCCACTACCAAGATGGTTAGTCTTGGATTTTCTAAATGCTAGATTTTATATTAGATGATGAGAGAGATTACAAGATTACAAGTATCAAACTCAAATCTAAAATCTTATCAATGAAAGCAAATCCTAGACTATAACCGGTGTATCTCAAATGATATAATCTATGTGATTAATCAAGTGAGGTGTGTGTGTGATAAACAAGATTCAAGACTCTTTAAATCAGTATGATATAGATCTCAAAAAATCTTGGGTGTTACAAGGCTTAAATTTCTGGGTTGGAGATTTTGTTCTTGAAGGATGAAGGTTGAAGATGAAGATTCAAATGAATTGGAAATTCTGGGAAATAATCTCCAAAGCTTCAAAGGAATCTTTTCTCAATTTTCTCAAACAATTTTCAAATGATGAAGAATGGGGTATTTATACCAAAGCACCAAAAAGTAGCCATTATGGTACAGCTGTGCAAGTATAGTGCTGGTGCGGTCTGATTGGTTAATGTGTCCACGTTTGTCCTTTTGTTTAGAAGTTGCAGATAAGGCAGATCAGACCTCAGCTGACTTTAAGGAATGAAGGCCATCTGTCACCTTTTCAAAATCCTTCTAGAATATGACCGTTAGTCACTAGGGATGGCCAAACCGGACCGGAACCGGACCGGAACCGGAAAACCGGATCGGAACCGGATCGAAAAAGCCCGAAACCGCCATGAACCGTCACGAAAACCGGAACCGGGGTAACCGGAACCGGTTTGGATAAGGGCCGGTTAAGGGTCACAAAAATGGTTAATCGGACCGGAACCGGAACCGTGAACCGGACGAAATTCATTGTTTTTCAATAGAACCGGACCGGAACCGGACCGGAAAAAGCCCGGAACCGGACGAACCAGGGAGAAAACCGGAACCGGATTAACCGGAACCGTGAACAATCCGGGCCGGTTAAGGTTCATACATTTTTCGAACCGGAACCGGCGGTTCCGAACCGGAACCGGGCCCGGAACCGGTTTTGGTCATCCCTATTAGTCACATGATGTGATTTGTGGTTGACTTAATTTTGCTGACGTGGATTTCAACAGTCAAAAGTGATCTAACTCTTAAAGTCTTCAATCATTGGATGCGGTTGGTGATGTGCGGTTTAAGGCATGCAGTTTCACCAACGAGGTTTCTCTTGTATTCTTCAAGGTGCGGTTTCAAGATGAGAACCACACAAGCGGTTTGCATTGTGCGGTTTGCACTTGAACTGCGGTTTTGTACGTTTTCAAAACCTCTTGACTTGAAACCTATTGTCCAATGAATTTGTGCCAGACTTCAAGCCTAAATAAACCTATTCTATAAAATGGACTTATACTAAAAATTGAAGTCTAAGGTTCATTACATATGACCCTAAAGTCCAGAAAATAGAGATGAGGTTATGGTATTAATCAAATTAAAGCTAAAGCTAGGAGGGTTAAAGTATGCATACCCAACACTCAACCTACCCAAACCAATGTAAACTATGGCAAGCCATCTGAGAGTGAATTTGCTGCCTTTGCTAGAAACTATAGAAAGTTTAAAGACTTTAAGAAGTCCCAACAACAACAATATGGCAGCAAACCCTTCCACTCCAAATCCTCATCATTTCAAAAATCTTGAAATTTCCAAAGATCTGTCCAAACCTCAAGCGATGACAAAAATGCCCATGGTGAGTTTGTTTGCTACAACTGTAGGAAACCCGGCCATTTTACCTTTAAATGCTCTCAACCTAAGTATGAATTTCTTAGGAAGAAACCCTTAAGGAAAAATCCTAGATCTAAGAGCTTAGTAGCCGTGGAAGGAACAGAAAAGGCTATGCCTGTTTGGTTTGAAACTGATTCAGAGGATGAAAATGTTGACTCGAATGAAGATGTTGATGTTAGTTTTGTAGCCCTTAATGGAACCGAAGCTGGACCCACTCCTTTACAGTCACCTATCTATAGAAACTCCACTGACCAGTCAAGCACTTACAATGACACCACCACACCTATGAGAACTCCCTTCTCATACTATGAAAAACCTATACCTAGGGCTGAAAATCCTTACAACTTCAAAATTCAAAGTATGGGTGGAGCCCTCTATGGTCAAAGAAAAACCCCTCCCACTCTTAAACCTTTGATGTAATCAATGCAACCGACCTATCAAACTCAGGGCTAACCGATGACATTCAAAACCCAGCCTGTGTTTGAACCTCGACCGATTCAATTTCAGAAGACCTTAACCGAGATAAGCTCCCAACCGACATCCTCCTTACCTAACTTTGATTCCAACTTTGAACCATCATCTTCAACCTATCAGCCAACTGTTGATCCAATGCCTAACCTTTCTAAGTCTGATATGGCAGAGGTGATGAATGAACTCTTTTCTGATTTTGAAAAATTAAATGATGTTCACAAAGTTATGGTTGCTGATTTCAAAAGAATCTCAACCGAAAATGACTCTCTTAAAACAGAGATAAAAATTTTGAAAGAAAACAAACAAGAGTCAGACCAGTTGAGAAATGAAAATCAAGATCTCAAGGATAGACTAAACATATGTCTTAGTCAAATTACTGATTTAGTCTCAAGAAAATATTCTCTCACTAAGACTATTGATTCTTATTCTAAATCAAGAGTTGTTGTTGAGACAATCCTACAAGACCAAATGTCTTATAATGACCAATCTAGTTTAGGATTTAACTCCAGCAATAACATCAATGATAAACCATTTATAAATTCTGTCACTGAGAACTTGATGGATAAGTTTGATGATAGTTCATCTGACCTGCTAAAGAAAAGTACTACTCGTACTTTTGGTGTTGTTCCACTTACTTACCAAAAAGTGAAGGAACAGATCAAGGTCAAGAAAGTTGACAAGAACAAATCCAAATGGACTAAGGTAGCTGATCCTAAGTTGGGACCCTATATCCCACTTGGTGATGGTAAAATCAAAGCTAGTATTCACATTGCTGGTCAGGCTGCTTATTTGGAAACCTCAACCGGTAATCAAGCGGTTGTAACTGGTTCAAGGAACAGCAACCGGTCAGGCAACTGTAATCGGCAAATCTGTCCTAATCGGTAGAGCTGCCTCAACCAGTAAAGATGCCTTAACCGGTAAAGGCATTTCCAAACATATGCAACCTACCAACAAAGGAAACACCAACACCTTTGTGCCCAAAGGATTTGTTCATGCTCAAACTTCTAAACCTTCTAAAGTAGTGATCAAATTGAATATCAACTCACCTACCTCCTCACAGCCTATTGCAATCAAGTGTGTAAATTGTGGAGATTACGATTACAAGGCTTATGAATGCCTCTTGAAGCACCTATCCGGACCCACTGAGCCTCAAAGCTCAAGTGGTGGCCAGGTATGGCTGCCAAAGAGGAACTAACTCTTTGGACCCAAAATAATAAGAGAGACCATAATCTTAATGTTTTATTTCAGGTATGCTTTATGGCCTCAATCGATGCAAGTAAATGCATTTGGATCTTGGACAGTGGATGCTCAAGGCATATGACTGGCCATGCAGATCTCCTTACAGATATTGAAGAAGCATTAGGTCTTCCAGTTGTCTTTGGTGACAATGCTAAGGGTAAAATTGTCGGTCGTGGATCCATCATAAGAGGTACAGGTACTGTACAGAAGGTATCTTTGGTGGATGGTCTTAAACATAACCTTCTCTCCATATCACAATTTTGTAATAAAGGTATGCATTGTGTTTTTACTTCTTCCAACTGTTATGTGAAAAACATTGCTACCGGAGAAACACTTCTCACTGGACAAAGAAAAGGTAACATATATGCTATAAATTTAAATGCTATTTCTAGTGTTACTAATGTTTGTTTTGTAGCTAAGAACATCAATGAGAATTATTGGCTATGGCACAAGAGACTCATTCACTTATATTTCAAATACTTATCCAAACTAGCCAATGCAAATTTGGTCACCGGCTTACCTCAAGTGTCTGCTGATCATGGAAGGAAATGCAGAGCATGCCAACTAGGAAAGCAACATAAAGCATCATTCCAAAGCAAGCCTTGCATGTCCACATCTAAGCGCCTCCAATTGCTACACATAGATCTGTTTGGCCCATCAACAACTGCCAGTTTAGGGGGAAGCATATATGCCTTAGTTGTTGTAGATGACTATTCAAGATATATCTGGGTGGAAACTTTCAGCTCCAAAGATGATACTTATGAAGTTGTCACCAAGATTTTTCGTCTACTTCAAACCCAAAAGGAAAGTGACATCATCAGTATGAGATCCGACAATGGAACTGAGTTCAAGAAAAATGGCATTGCTCAGTACTATGATGATCACGAAATAAATCATAATTTCTCAGCGGCTGGAACACCACAACAAAATACTGTTGTTGAGAGGAAGAACATAACCTTGATCGAGGCTGGCAAAACGATGATATCTGAAGCAAGGCTACCCAAGTACTTTTGGGGTGAAGTTATCAACACAACATGCTTCACTCAGAATCGGTCATTGGTCAACAAGTTTCACAATAAGAATCCTTACGAGCTTTGGCGAGGCAGAATTCCCAACATAGGTTTCTTCAAAATATTCGGCTGCAAATGTTATATTCTTTACAACGGTAAAGAATATAGAGGTAAATTTGATGAGAAAGCCGATGAAGGTATCTTTGTTGGTTATGCAAAGCACAGTAAGGCATTTAGAATATTTAATAAACGTCTGTTGAAAATTGTTTAATCTGTTCATGCTACATTTGATGAATTTGATTTTCTAGAGTCTGACAAGGCTCCAAATAGTATTAATGATTCTTGTATTTTTGAGATAGGTGAATCCAACAACTCTAATTCCAATCAAAACATCAGTACCAACGCAAATCAATCTCCAACTCATAATTCAGGTTTTCCAAGTGGTGTAAATGATAGAGCCCTAGTTGATGATTCATTCTTCCCTCAATCACTTAGAAGAGAACCCAACCTCCGAAATCCCTTAACCGATTCTTTACCAACTAGTCCCTCTACAAATATTCCTATTACACCACCTGAACCTGAACAAATTTCTACTATTCATATACCATTTCCTTCACCTCAACCTGAACCTGATCATCTGTCAAACTTAACAACCCCTAACTGATCACCTCAACCGGTCACACCTCCCTTAACCAATTATGCTCCTCCTCTAGAAACCTTAAGACAAGAATCGGTCAGACAAGACCTTCCAAGGGAAGTAAGACCAACTAGAGGTCACCCAATAGAAAATGTGATTGGTGATGTCTTTGGTCCCAGAATGACTAGAGGTCAAATAAGGAGTATGGAAGAATAACATAGTCTATTGTCCTCTATAATGGTCTCAAATATAGAACCAAAGAAGACATAAGAAACACTCAATGATCCCAGCTGGGTAGAAGCTATGCAAGAAGAACTCATTAGTTCGACAGATGCAAAGTATGGGAATTAGTGCCTCGTCTAAATGATCAGACACTGATAGGAACGAAATGGGTCTTTAGAAATAAATTGGATGAGTATGGAAAAATAACAAGGAATTAAGCAAGACTTGTAGCAAAAGGGTACAGACAAGAAGAAGGAATAGATTATGATGAGACTTTTGCCCCTGTTGCTAGATTAGAAGCCATTAGGTTGTTCCTTGCATATGCTGCCTACAAAGAGTTTTTGTTATACCAAATGAATGTGAAGAGTGCCTTCCTAAATGGATAACTTCAAGAACTAGTATATGTTGATCAACCTCCCAAGTTTGAAGACTCTAAGAAGCCTAATCATGTCTATAGGTTAAACAAAGCACTGTATGGCCTCAAGCAAGCACCAAGAGCATGGTATGAAACTCTCTTCAAATTCCTACTTAGTGAGAAGTTTGAAAGAGATAAAATCGATACAACCTTATTTATTGCAAATCCTAATGGTCATTCATTGTTAGTTTAGATATATGTAGATGATATTATATTTGGCTCTACTAACGAAAACTTATGCAAGAGATTTAAGAAACTTATGCAAAGCAAGTTCGAGATGAGCATGATGGGGGAACTAACTTTCTTTCTTGGACTTCAAGTTAAACAAACTCAAGAAGGAATCTTCATCAATCAATCCAAGTATACAAATGATCAAATCAAGAAATTTGGCCTTGACTCTGCTCATCCTCAAAGCACTCCTATGGATACTAATGTACATCTTGATAAAGATGAGTCTGGTAAGAAAGTAGATATGACACTTTACCGAGGTATGATAGGATCTCTACTTTACTTGACTGCTAATAGACTAAATATCATATTTGTCGTATATGTGTATGCTAGGTTTCAAGCCGACCCTAGAGAATCTCACCTTCAAGCTGTTAAAAGAATCATAAGATATCTTGTGGGAACTGTTCACTTCATCTTTTACACTAATTAGCTATTCAGATGTTGATTTTGCAGCTTGTAAGGTCACAAGGAAAAGTATTAGTGGGACTTGTCAATTTCTAGGTCATCGATTGGTTTCCTGGTCCTGTAAGAAGCAAGCTTCAATTTCCACTTCTATAACCGAGGCTGAGTACATAGCTACTGGAAGTTGCTACTCACAAATCTTATAGATGAAGCAACAACTGGTGGACTATGAAATTCCAACAGAAGTTTGTCCCATCTACTGTGACAACTCCTCAACTATTTCAGTCTCCAACAATCCTGTGATGCATTCCAAAACAAAGCACATAGACATCAAATACCATTTCCTTAAGGATCATGTTGAAAAGGGTAATGTCGTTATTTTAAAAGTTCACACTGATTATCAGTTAGCTGATATTTTGACAAAATCATTGGACACTAAACGTTTTGAATTTCTTAGAGGTGAACTAGGCATGATTGATATTCGTGGCTAAACTGTGCTAACTTTGTTACTTGTGTAAGCTCAACTGATCAAAAAGGTGATATCCCCATTTTACCCTCATTCAACCATTGCTCATCAACCTTAACCGACGGCAACAAGTTTTCAACCGGTCACATCCCCTTGACCGATCATAGTCCCTCAACCAGTTACAAGCTGTAACCGGTCAAGCCTTCATGTGGTTCTGCTCAACCGGTCACCATGTTTAACCAGTCAATCAATTGCTTTACCGAATTCGAACTACGGTCGGATCAATCCGTTTTAACCAGCGCGTCTAACACCCTGCTGTCCTTTCAAGTCTTTTCAGTCGTATCTGACACAACTGTTTACCAACTTTTCTTTTCTTTCATGGGTTGAACAAAATTTTTAATTTTGATCAAAAAGGTAATCTATGTATCATTCCTATTTATCCCAAAAGTTATCTTTTTTGTTCATTATTATGTTTAAAATGTAAATTGTTGCACACACGTTCCTAATTTTACGCTTCCATATTATGCATGAATTAAGTTCATGTCCATTATCCCCTATTTTTAGCAACAGTTAAAACGTTTAAACTAATTTTGCTCTTCCCCATACAAAACTCCTTCGTCTCCTTTTTTCTCTCTCCCTATTGTAAGTACGCCAATCCAATTCGCGATCCCTTTTTAGGTGCATTTTAAATGATAAAATTGCACTAAGGGGCATTTTGGTAAATTCCCGGTCCGTTCCGAGACTTCCGGAAACATTTTATGAGTTTCTCGCGAAGAAAGTATTTTTTAGTACTTTTCTCGGACAAAAGGACCTACAGGGAATTAACTGCTTTGGGCTTTTAAAGAATTAACTCGGAATGTTCCAGAAGCAGGTTTTGGCGCCAGAAACAGTTACGGGCGTGCCCAGTCGAGCGACAACTTGAGGCATGGAAAAGCAATACATTGGGTCGTGCGACATCATAATCCAATTTCCAAATCTACGTTTAAATAGCTAATTCTGTCATTTGAAAAAGAAGAACAACACACAGCTCACACACCACTCTCAGTTTCTCTCTCTAACACTCCCTATCTCTTTCTATCCGAAAAACCTCCCTCTCTCTCTCCTCTCTCTCAAAATGCCATCTTCGTCCTCACCAATCCTCCCTCACCAAATCCATTCGCCGGCAACCAATCCCCCTTCAATTCTCTTCACCGCTCTCTCCTTCAACCAAATCACTTCCTCACTAACTCTCTCTGTACCCAAACCACGAAGCCAATCTCTCTAATTCCAATTGCCATCACCGAGCTTCTTCTCTCCAATTCACTGGCGACCTTTCCCCATCTTCTCCAGCTACCCCAAAACAACCATTTCCCTCATCCTCATTCTCTCCAAACCACAATCACCTTCTTCACCTGTTTCTAGATCTAACACCGCTTACCACCACCTTCGCAGTCTCACCAAAAATGCCAGTCACAGCCCCTAAGCCATGCACCACTGCCATTCCTCAACAACGCCAATCCCAGTCCCAAGCCGTTAACCACCGACGCTCCCCTGTTCTAGCCCTAAGCCATTAACCACCACCACTCTACCTCCAATTTCCGGCCACCACCTATCAGCCCCGGCCCTATTCTAAACCTTAGCCTCTCTCTCTGTCCAATTTACACCAAAGTGGAAACAAGCGTTCAAGCCTCCCTCAATTCTCTCTGTTTTTTTCATACAGTCCGCACGTACTGGGAAATTGCAAAGCTATTTGGTCTGTAATCTGAGTTCATTCCGAAGCCGATTTGAAGATCCTTCTACCTAAAGTGGTAGAAGGAGCGTGGACACTACGAGGGTAACGACTTCCCTCACCTCTATCACATACTCCCTCCGTCCCGGCCGAAGTGTCCGAAAAGGACAATTGCACGAGAATTAAGGAAAGTGATGTTAGAAAGAGAAAAGTTTAAATGTTGTGAGTATGAAAAATTAAATAGGAGAGAGAATGAGTGGGAAGAATAGTTAGGAAAGAGAATGTTGTGAGTATAAGAGTAAATTAGGAGAGAGAATGAGTGGGTGGAATAGTGAAAAAACTTTTCTTTTTTGGGTATGAGACATTTTAAATGGGACGCCCAAAATAGAAAGTTGGGACACTTCGGCCGGGACGGAGGGAGTATCTGTTATTGTGTTGTTTTATTACAATCTGTTCCCGGACTTGATAATTAGGCTCCATCCGCCTTCAATTATCAAGTCCCAACTGCCATCTCTCTGTTTAATTAGCCTGGTTGGATGCAATTGATATTCGTGATGTGATTCCGTGGGATTTGTTGTTTATTGGCCAAGGGAGTGTGAATCTCCCTATATTCACATCCCCTTGGTCAATCCATTGTGAATTCACTGTTTCTGAGTTGAATTTGTATTGTGTTGGGATTTGATTTAATCTCTGTTGTTCCTGATTTTGAATTGTAAGGTCCTTGCAGACTGGCATCGATGTGTCACGCGACACAACCGACCATTCAAGGTCCTGTGTCACGCGACACATGTAACCTGTCTGCAGCTGATCAATTTCAGTTGTAAGTTTGTTCGTAGCATTGTAAGTGGGATGTGGCCTCTCACAATAAAAGGCTCACAAGTTGTAATTCCTTCCTTTGAGCAATAAAACAAAGCGTTGATTTGCATTTTAATACATATATACACACTTTGCACACACATTTGAATGAATTGAATGTTGAACATAGAAAGACTCGTCTATGGACGAGGCGTGTTGGGTGAACTCTCGGTTCTTCCCAACACGTAACTTGACCCCCGAACCCATTTTCTCTTTCAAAAAGGTTTTCAATGTTTCCTCTAAAACGGAGTGGCGACTCCCTATTTTTTTTTTCGGCGAGGGTTCATTCAGTGGCGACTCCGCTGGGGAATAACACTTTGAAAACCTGTTTTTCAAAAGTTAAGTGGGTCAAGCTTTCATTAGATTGAACATCCAATACATCCATCTTTGTGTGCATCTTTGATAATCATTTGTGGTTCATGCATTTTGTTGATTATGAGACTTGTGATCCTTGTGTGCTTTGTGGTCATTTTGTTGTGCTATTAGATATTCTTGCTTTGTCCTTGCCATGTAGAGGCAGGGGCTGATTTGATTGCTTGCAGGGAGTCCTGGTTCAGTGACCACCCTGCCCTGCGGCATCTCTGTCCTCTGATGTCCTGTGTCACGCGACATGAGTGGCCACTGAACAAGTTTTCAGAATGCTGGTTTGAGGGCAGGCCCTTGAATCGAATTTAGCTCAGTTGATTATTTTTCCCTTTTCTTCCCTGTGAGAGTGTGTGTGTGTTTTCTCTCTTCTTTTCAAAAGTAAAGAAAAAAAAAATAAATAATAAAATTTTGTTTTCCATAAATAAAAGAATTAGTCATCCGCACACTACATCACTTAGATTTAGAACCCTCGGGTGCGATTGACGGCATCGCGGATGGCCATGAAATTCGCCTACGCTTGAGCGCCTGAAATCAAACCTAACCCCCTAGTGCGTTATAGGTGGCACCACACTTAAACCTTACCCGCGGTTGGTTTTTGATAAAACGTTTTTATCATACCAAAATGAAGTGTTTTGAAAATTATCATAGGTCCTTATACCTTCCTCAAAACCTCGCACCTTGTGGGCATGTTGTCAACGCAACATGATTTCACGTGGGGACATGTCACTCCCGTGGTGTGTTCTAATGAGAGATCATGCCGCATTGTCAACGTGCACCGACGAGAGGTCATGTCGGATTTTTCCTTGAAATTCTTCAAGAATACCCGTTATGCTGCCCATATTTCTCCAGGAATTTGGACAACCTCTTCGTTCCATAGGATTTTAGGATTTGGTTAGGTATCATTACCTATTATATATTTCAACGCAAGGCATTTAGTGTAATTTGAACGTTGCGTCCATAGGTTCCCCCGAGGTCTAGATTGTGTGAATAAAGGATTAGCCTTTCCCAACCGTCTCTAGGACTTAAAATACCGATTTTTACTTGAACAATAATAAGATGTTGCACGAGTCTGTTTCCCTTTTGCTCCTCCCTCTCCAATACCATCTCAAAGTTCCCTATCCTCCGCCTTATACTTGCTCTCTCCTCTCCAGTTAAGGCATGTTGGGTGCGCGATCCGATTCCCAGTGCTCGTTTAGTTCGCGTCTTGAGGCAGTTGCAGTGTCAGCAGAGTTTGCATACGGTTCACTCAGAGATGTCTAGTACAGAGAAGGGTATGACTACTCAATCTGGGGATTCATCTGCCGCGGGTAAGCAAGGCATGCATGATTTGTCCATGGAAGAGATGAGGGCCAATTTGGAAGCCGCTCTAGTTAGAGAACGTGAGGCTCGATTACTTGCTCAAGCCAGAGAAGAGGCAATACATTCTAAGTTCGTAGAAGCAATGAGAAGCCGTGGTATTGCTGTGATCCGACGCGCTGATGGGACTTATGAGGAGATTACTGATGCCAACGAGTATGATGCCGAGACCAGGAATGTCTCCCTTCCTCCCTTTACCCCAACATATCATCAAGTTTCGAGTTTTAATGTGCAGACAAACCCTCAGATGAGTTTTGGTTTAGTTGGAGGACCACAACCGATGTTCCACGATTTGACCTCCTCACCAATTCTCAATGCTCCCGTGCCTCTAAGCCAGTTTGGGTCCCAATTTCCGAACAGTCAGAGCAAGTTGTTTCCAGGTTTTCAGTATCAGCAGGGTCCGTTTCATGGTTCTCACTTCTAGGGTAACGCCCAGTATACGAATCAGCATCCTTATTCCCAGATCACAGTCCAACCCTCCACCTTGTCCCTTGCCGCTCATTGGGATTGGGCCTTATTTTATCGACAACCTCACTTCTTCCAAAAGTGACGTTGCCGAGGGGCTCTGCAAGTACGCCAATCCAATTCGCGATCCCTTTTTAGTTGCATTTTAAATGATAAAATTGCACCAAGGGGCATTTTGGTAAATTTTCGGTCCGTTCCGAGACTTCCGAAAACATTTTATGAGTTTCTCGCGAAGAAAGTATTTTTTAGTACTTTTCCCGGACAAAAGGACCTACAGGGAATTAACTTCTTTGGGCTTTTAAAGAATTAACTCAGAATGTTCCAGAAGCAGGTTTTGGCGCCAGAAACAGTTACGGGCGTGCCCAGTCGTGTGACAACTTGAGGCATGGAAAAGCGATACGTTGGGTCGTGCGACATCATAATCCAATTTCCAAATCTACGTTTAAATAGCTAATTCTGTCATTTAAAAAAGAAGAACAACACACAGCTCACACACCACTCTCAGTTTCTCTCTCTAACACTCCCTATCTCTCTCTATCCAGAAAACCTCCCTCTCTCTCTCCTCTCTCTCTAAACGCCATCTTCGTCCTCACCAAGCCTCCCTCACCAAATCCATTCGCCGGCAACCAATCCCCCTTCAATTCTCTTCACCGCTCTCTCCTTCAACCAAATCACTTCCTCACTAACTCTCTCTGTACCCAAACCACGAAGCCAATCTCTCCAATTCCAATCGCCATCACCGAGCTTCTTCTCTCCAATTCACCGGCGACCTTTCCCCATCTTCTCCAGCTACCCCAAAACAACCATTTCCCTCATCCTCATTCTCTCCAAACCACAATCACATTCTTCCCCTGTTTCTAGATCTAACACCGCTTACCACCACCGTCGCAGCCTCGCCAACAACGCCAGTCACAGCCCCTAAGCCGTGCACCACTGCCATTCCTCAACAATGCCAATCCCTGTCCCAAGCCGTTAACCACCGACGCTCCCCTATTCTAGCCCTAAGCCGTTAACCACCACCTCTCTACCTCTAATTTTTGGCCACCACCTATCAGCCCCGGCCCTGTTCTAAACCTTAGCCTCTCTCTCTGTGTCCAATTTACACCAAAGTGGAAACAAGCGTTCAAGCCTCCCTCAATTCTCTCTGTTTTTCTCATACAGTCCGCACGTACTGAGAAATTGCAAAGCTATTTGGTCTGTAATCTGAGTTCATTCCGAAGCCGATTTGAAGATCCTTCTACCTAATGTGGTAGAAGGAGTGTGGACACTACGAGGGTAATGACTTCCCTCACCTCTATCTCATATTTGTTATTGTGTTGTTTTATTACAATTTGTTCCCGGACTTGATAATTAGGCTCCATCCGCCTTCAATTATCAAGTCCCAACTGCCATCTCTCTGTTTAATTAGCCTGGTAAGATGCAATTGATATTCGTGATGTGATTCTGTGGGATTTGTTGTTTATTGGCCAAGGGAGTGTGAATCTCCCTATATTCACATCCCCTTGGTCAATCCATTGTGAATTCACTGTTTCTGAGTTGAATTGGTATTGTGTTGGGATTTGATTTAATCTCTGTTGTTCCTGATTTTGAATTGTAAGGTCCCTGCAGACTGGCATCGATGTGTCACGCGACACAACCGACCATCCAAGGTCCTGTGTCACGCGACACATGTAACCTGTCTGTAGCTGATCAATTTCAGTTGTAAGTTTGTTCGTAGCATTGTAAGTGGGATGTGGCCTCTCACAATAAAAGGCTCACAAGTTGTAATTCCTTCCTTTGAGCAATAAAACAAAGCGTTGATTTGCATTTTAATACATATCTTGTCATACACACTTTGCACACACATTTGAATGAATTGAATGTTGAACATAGAAAGACTCGTCTACGGACGAGGCGTGTTGGGTGAACTCTCGGTTCTTCCCAACACGTAACTTGACCCCCGAACCCATTTTCTCTTTCAAAAAGGTTTTCAATGTTTCCTCTAAAACGGCGTGGCGACTCCCTATTTTTTATTTTTTCGGCGAGCGTTCATTCACCTATAAAAGGAACTCTAAAGTAAACATTGAAACTTTCGAAACTCTCAATTCTCAAACTCTCTCTAGCTTCTGCAAGTCTCAAACTTTCTGCAATCTTTCAACCGGTCAAGGCTTCCAACTTCATTCGAAGTTCATCATCATCAGATCTTCATACTTTTCTTCATATCTTCATCAACCTTTTCTGGTAACACTTAGAACATTTAGAAAATTTTCTATGTTAAGAATATTTTTTTGTATGACAATTAAAAATGTTCTAACTTAAAATGTTTATGTTTTGATGTTTGATTTCTAGAGATGGCTCCTAAACCAACAACCCCAAAGAAAGACATATATGGAGGTTACATTATGTCAAGCTTCTTCGATTTTGAGCAAGGGAAGCTTCTTAAGGCCATTATATCTGGAGCTGGTGTTCTTCCGTTCTTATTGCCAGAGGGTTCAGAGGACATCCACTATGAGATCGTGAATGAGCTGTTTGACAATGGAAGTTTGGATGAAAATGTCAAGGCAGGGGTGCCTTCTATTGTTTCCATCATGGCTGGTGTTCCTATTACCTTTTCCTCAGCCTCTATAGCTGAAATCTTTCCATCCCTAGCCTCAACCAGTTCCTCTGCTGCTGTAATGAAAAATATGGAGTTGGCATGGTCTCAAGTTAAAGGAGATGAGCCTTTGGTAATCGGTGAAGGCAACAAGTAGGCAGACCTTTTGTCGGTCAGGATCCCATCACTGCATCACAATGACTTAGTAGGAAGTAATGGCTGCTATTATTCTTCTGAAGGACTTTAACTGGTGAATAATTATTTTCAACATCATAGTGACAACCTTCAAGAAGTTTCAGAAGGAGAAGCCCTTAGCAAGAGCCAACAAAGTCAGGCCTTGCCATTACCTATTAATCATTAGAGTGTTGAGAAGGAATCCCTCTATTCTAGCAGCCTATGACGGTCAGCCTAGTTACCCTCATTCATGGGTTAAAACATTTGATAAGTTTGACTGGGCAAGGAATGAAAGAGAAGTCAAGACATCAACTGGTGCCTCAACCGATGAAGCCTCAACCGGCGCTCAACCGGTTGAAAAGAAGAAAAAGGCTTACAAGCTAAAGGTGAAAATTACTAAGCCTGAGTCCTCTAAACCGGCTACCACTTTACCGGTTAAGAGGAAGGCAATCGATGAGTCGGTCAGCAAGCCTAAACCGGTCAGTGCCTCATCTCAACCGACTGCTCCTTCAACCTCACCACAAGTCAAGCCCAGAAAAACTGCCAGAAAACAAGCCCCTCTACCACCAGTCCAAGAATCCCAAACACCTTCTACCTCATCCTCCTTCTTAAAATCCAAACCAATTCAAAAATCATCCTCTCAGTTGGCCAAAGAAAATGATGAGAGAAGAAAAATGATTGAGTCTGACCTTACCACTTTTGTCCCCTTCATTCCAAAATGGTTGTTCTCACACAACTTCTTGACCAATGAGGTACCTATAACCGGCCATGCCTCTCATCCATCGGTCAGAAAGTGTCAACCGATCAGAAACCCTACCTTCCACATTTTCTATGACAACCCTTGGGCTGTAAGTGACAAGCTTATTCCTTCTCCCAAATGGGTTTATCCTATTGACCATCTTCCCCCATTCCTCAGGAAACTCCTACAAATTCATGAGCTCTGCAAAGACTCAGTTCCTGTCGGTGATATTCACAAGTATGTTGATTTTGAGAATATTCACGAAGAAAAAGGCATCTACTTCAGCAAATACTGCCAATTGAGTGAGTATGATGCCTCCCTATCCAAGCAGGAACTTCTCAAGATCTTTGACAGATACTTTGACATGCTTCTCAATCTGTGGAATACAATTTATCTAGCTCAAGATCAATTACGTCGGGACATGATGGTTCATGCGGTGTGGACTGACTTTGCCATGCTATATGGAGTCTAAGACACCTTGAAGGAATCTGACCCCTACCAGTTGGGTAGATATGAACTTCCTCATGATCTTCTTCCTTCATTTAATTATGAGACAATTTCGCTAGGTCCAAGGAGAAACCAACTAATACGAAATGTTATGGACCTAGTAGAAAATATGATAGAAGTTGATAGAGAGCTGCAGGCCATGGGAAATATAAACTTAGATGACTTCTTCTCCTCTGTTCACTCAAACAAGAATAAGTGGACTTCCACTACTGATGAGGAGATTGAAGAGTTATTCAAGGAAGATGGTGATGATGAAGATGAAACTGATATGGGTAATGACAGCGAGCAATCAAGCTCAAGTTCTAGTTCTGGTGGTGATGACCAGCCAAGAAATGTTTTTGTTACTTCTCAACTGATGGCACCAGTTAGGAGCTTAGGAGGAGGCATAATCGATACTTCACCGGTTAGCCATAGGAGGAGGTGATAAACCTCTTACTGATGCCTCACCGGTTGAGATGCCCTCAACCGATGGATCTACTGAATCGGTTGAGGAGGAGAAGCCTATTTTTGTTATTGATGCTGCTAATGAGATTGAGCTGAAAAAGGCCATGGCATCTAACCTATTTGAATCAGAATTTGACCTGCAACAGTCATCTTCTGATGAGTTGGCTATTCAGGTTGCCATTCAAGCATCTCTTTTGGTCAGTCAGGCAAGTGCCCAGATAAAGGGTAAATCATTTGAGGAGGAGACTACTCCAGTTTTTTAATATAACCCATTTGATGCTGCTCATCCTCCTTCTACTTTTGACTTCTCTGTAGACTAGAAGGATCTCATGTCCACCAGAAATTATTACACTTCTAGAGCATCCATTCACCGGTTATCAAACGGGATGTTTCTATTTGACATTAATGAGAAGATCATCAGTCATAGCAGTATTCAGCCCATTCCTATGCCTCTACCTATAGCTGATGAGCTTCAACGACAAAGGAGGAAAGATAGAATGCAAGTATTTTTGGATGTGATTGAAACAATGATGTTTGGTGACCAGTCGATACTCCTCCCCACCAAACCAAAACCAATGGCCCCGGTGAGACTAGCCTCAAATACCAAGCTCTCAAAATTTAAAGGCTGAAGAAGAGACATGCTCCTTCCAGAAATGCCAAGGTTAGGCCAGGCAAAGCTGAGTAACAGTTGATCCTTTATTTCACTACCAAGCAAAGGCCATCCTATTCACCTCTGCTGCAGCAACGGTCAAGCAAAATAAAGATTACCGGTCAAGTGGTTCAACGGCTACCTAGACCGGTTGAATCTTCTCTCTCAACCGCCAACCTCTTCATCTGCTACTTTGCTCTGAACATTTGTATGACCAAGGTGTTAGAATTGAAGATATTTTCTTGGGATTTTGAAGTGACAAAGATGGTGGGATTGATGCCCCAAGTGCCTCAACTGTTTATCAAGAGAGATGATGGAAGTGTAAGGCCTCAAAGCAACATCAGACATGCCTTCTAGCTGCTCAACATTTTGAGGATGATTCCATTGATAAGGTTAAGGCAGCAGACCATTCCTTATGCCTCTCTTGCTGTTGATTTGTTGGTGATGGCTTTTGAAGAAGCAAATGAGATTGAATGTGCCATAGGGTTGAGCCTAGAAAATAATGGGATTGTTACCCAATCGATCAAGCCCCAACCGATCAAGATCCTTCTCCAACCGATCTGTCTCCCTCAATCGACATCCTTCTGACTGATGCTCCTTCGACCGATGTTATCCTACAGTCTCCCCTCCAACCGGTTGCTGCCCCCTCAGAAGATGCTGATCTCCAACGGCCAACGGTTATTCAAGATTTAATAGAATTGCATGATGCACTGATGGATGGGCTTGCTAAGTCCAATCAGAAGGGGGAAGAAATAAGATTGTCAAGAGTTGAGACTGGATTTGCAATGGCTATAAGCAACTTTGTGGCAAAGTTGAACGAAAAAGATGCCACCATAACTAATCTTGTTACAGAACTTACAAATTCAACTCATACCAACAAGGAGTTATGTGATCAAGCCATAGCAGCTCAGTCAAATCTTAATGAGGCAACTGATGAGCTGAAGAAAGCAAACCTTAAGACTCGTGACCTGTCAGCCTAACTCAAAGATTCAAACTCTGAGCTGATCAAGGTTAAGACTCAAAATGAAATTTTGCTGAAGAAGGTTGCTGGTAGTCAGTCTGGAAAGTCTGAAAGGAAGAAGAGAAAGAGAGAAGAGAAGAAAGAGAAGGAAGCCAAGAAAGCTAAAAGATCCCAATCTGAACCGGTTGCATCGGCTACACCAACTTCGAAGGACAAGGACCCCTCAACCGATCATGCTCCTGAGAAATAGAATGTATCCGATGAGATATACTCCCTCCGTCCCACTATAGTTGACACCCAAGGGGTGGGTTCAAAAACTAAGAAAAAAAAATAAAATAAAAAAAATGTGTGGTAGAAAATGAAGAGAGAGAATGAGTGGGGTAAATAGTAGTGTTGGTTGAATAAATTGAGTGGTGGAAAATGAAGAGAGAGAATGAGTGGTGGGGTAGAGTGAATATAAAAATATAAAAACTTGATTATTTTTGGAAGGTGTCAAGTATAGTGGGACGGCCCAAAATGGAAAGAAGTGTCAAATATAGTGGGACGGAGGGAGTATGTCTTTACTTTCCAATTGGTTGCAACTTTTATAAATCAATGAGAATTTATATCCCTCAACTTGTTTATTTCAATGTTCAATATTTGCTTTCTTGATTTCCTTATATATTTGAATGACTTCACTGCTACTAACTCTTTAAATTTGTAGGTTGTCTCATTCATTCTATTTTCTTTAATTTATGTCTTTACTTTGTAAGCTTTTTCATAGGTTACATCATGTTGTCACTTGACTTAGGGAATGACAAAATTAAAAGATAAACTCTTGATCATTCTTTTACTAAGTTAAGAAAAGATGTACACCTAGGATGATTGGACTTAAGCAATTAGGAGGAGATTTTTAGTCAAATATATGTATAACTTAAGAATTGCTTAATCCCAATCATTATAAGCATTTTTGAGGGCCCCTAATTTTAGCTAGACCAATTAGATTTTTCTATGTACCTTAGGATCCCTTAGTGCTATTGCTAGTGTTTTTATTGTTGTATTTTCTCAAAGAGTGATGACTTGAATACCTAGAAGATTTTCCAAAGTGATATTGGTTACCTTTTCAAATCTGTAAAACTCCTCAATCGGTTGCCTCACTCAACCGGTCATGCTCCTTAGCCGGCCAAACCACTCAACCGGTTATGATCCTATCAGTTGCTGCAAATCAGCCAAGCTTCTTCAACAAGCTTCCTATCAATAGCATTTATTGTTCTCACCTACTCAGCCCACAACTTAGCTAAAGTTGGTAGAACAGTTGCTATGAAGACTTTGCTGCCGCCTTGTTAGTAACTACTTTGAGGAATGTTCAAGTTACCAGTACTCACAACAACTTCTTTATCTAGTGAAAAATTCAAAGATGGTTTTCCTTCAAATCTCAGGCATTAAATACAAAAGATATTTTCATTAAATGCTTGTCAGACCAAGTCATCCCTTCAACTCTTTCAAAGACAAAAACTCTTCTATGGAGTCACTATAAATACCTTCCTTAGAACATTGAAGAGGGTGCATTAAAGACTTTGAGAGTGAGATTGCCTAGAACTGCAAGTGTTCAATCATTCAAGTTCAGAGCAATCAGTCCTTATATTCACTAGATTATTTGTTAGGACATACACTATGCACAATCAATCATTTGTTGTAAGTGTTCCCCAATAAGACTATGTTTGGAACACATTGATTGATCACACTACACACCCAAGAGAAATCAGCTCAACTTGTGAACACATCTCTTGAAACACCTGGTCAAATCTTGTATCACGATCCATTAGTGATCACTTTCCTTCAGGCATCTTTCAATCATAAAACTTGCAACTTGTAATAGACTAGTGACATTAATAGTGCACCTTTTCACAAATCCAAGTTTTGACCAAACTTGGTAGAGGACGTAGCAGTTATTTAATATTGTGAACCTCTCCAAATAACTGTGTCTCCTTGTTTGTTTGTTTGCTCATTATTTCTTGTCCTTGTAACCGGTTGAACTCTATCACCGGTTACAACCTTTGATTCCTTTAACTGCTTGTTTGTCTTTTTCATTGGAATATTAATTGCATGATATTTTAACTTACTTTCATTTGAAACCTCTTTACTTAATCGATCACTTTTGTGTGAGTAAACCAGTAATATTTTATTCGCTATGCAACTGGTTACCATCGGTTTAGCAAGTGATAAATTAATTGGATATTTTATAAAGGTTTTAGAAAAGAAGTTTAAAAAGGCTATTCATCCCCCTCCCCTCTAGCCTGTTTTTCTACCAATTGGGCCTAACAATGGGTTTCCTCAATTACAGAAATCTTAATATTGAACTTTTCAGGGAGAGTTCTTATAACTTTACTGACAAGCCTTGCATTGGATATGAATTCACCCAAAGAAAATGACTCATTTGAGATATCTAAGATCTTAGCCAAATACTATTTGATAGTTTCATTCTCTCCCATCCTTAAAGTTTTAAACTTAATCATTAATGGCCTTAATTTAGTTTGCTTTACACTAGATGGTCCTTCACAGTAAAGTTGGAGAATGTCCCATGCAGTTTTGGCAATGGTTTGGTTAGAGAATAACCTAAATATATGAGGATCCACATGGTCATAGATTGCTCTCATGGCCTTGGCATTATAAATAGCTAGAGCTAGTTCCTTAGCATTCCAATTCTGTATGGGCTTAGGACCATAAAGTTTCTCCCTTTTATCATCACCTCTGGAAGAAGAGACGTAATCTCAACCATGAGATATGTATAGCCAACAATGAGGCTAACCCAATTACGGTGATTAATATACTTAATATGCATAATCATCTTAGCCTTCTAGATGGTATAGTTTGAACCATCTAGAGTAGGCAGTTTGTTACGACTATGTTGAAAGTCCATATTGGCTACTTCAAGTATCGATCTCAGAAGAGTCGAGAGAAGGCTGTGATACCAAATGAAGAATATGTAGCTAGGACTGATCAATCTGTTTGGCCACTTGTGTGTAAAGTTGATTGCACAAGGGTATTAACAACTGTCTAGACAACTAAAAACACACACAACAATAAAGAAAATGCAGCGGAATAAAACAAATATTTTAAACAATTCAGCAAGAATTAATTGTTGGAAAATCTTTTATAAAAAGACAATATTGTTGTGAGCAAGTTGCAACAAAAACATACAATGAAAGAAAATAAAAACTAATGAAAAATTCAAAAGGATCTAAACTAAAAACACGAAAACAAAAAATCAATCTTGAAGTTTCGATTGGAAATTTGGTTTTGAAAAATGGTGTTTGGCCAATTTTTGACCAAAAATTTCAAGTAGTTTCATTTTTCGTAACCGAAAATAAGTAGAATAATTGTAATCTAAATTTTAAGTAGATTAAAATGATATATTTATTTTTTTCAAAACCAATTTTGGGTGAATGAGAAATTAATATTGAAAATATACTAATTGGTGTTGTAAAATGAATAGTTTAATTGATAAATAAAGGACATATTTGGTTTAAAGAGACGCTAAATTATGTGAAATATGTGTTGGATCAAGAAATTAATATGTTTGATTAACATATTATCACTTTTGAGTCCTTAAACCTAACTTTGTTAGTCTTTCGTTAGAAAAAATAGCAAAAAGACATGTCTATATGTTATATTTAACGAAAAGACATGACTTTCTGTTAGAAATTTAACTGTAACTGCCAGAATCTGTTAGAAACTTAACAGTAACCTCCAGTTTTCATCAGAAAATCTGCAGAAATGCCACCTTTTGTCACAAACTTAACAGAACTGTCAGAAATTAACATGATTTGCGTATTTTAGTTAAATATTTAACGAATCAGACTGTTTTGGACTGATTTTCAGTTTAAAGGCTAATGAATGTTTCCTTTGCTTGGATGTAATAGATTTAATGTATCTGTACTTATGTCTTTTGGCATAAAAGACACCATAACTCTTCATTTACTATAAATATACCCTCCTTATATGTCATTTATTATTCATTCAAATCTCATTCACAGTTTAAAAACATAATTCAATGGAATTATGTGAATTATTTATAGAATTCAATAAAATTCTCAACACATCTATTAGAAAATAGATCTTGTTGTTGTATAAAGTCTCTTTCAACATCTGGATGTAATAAACACAGTTGATTTCACCGAGTTTTTGATTTGAAGTGATTCTATAAAAATAATAAGTCGCTTTATCTTGAGAGAAGATTGCTATAAAACCGTTAGCACAAGTGCAGGGCAATATATTTTTGTGGAGATTGTGTTTCACATGACTCGACTTTCCTTATTTTGTCCGGTTTGATTTTATTTCCGCATTTCAAGTTTATGCAAATTTCCTGCCCCGTTAATTATATGTTTTGGTTCCTTAATATAAAATTTATCATTTCATTATTCAAGAAAGCCACTATTCACTATTATATGATAGATTTTTCCTAATAGTTTCAATCCTGTAAACTTTAAAAACAAAGAAAATAGAATCTTATGAAATCAGAATGCTCCGTTTGACTCTGGGAATCCGCCCTGGACAATGAAGGGAGCGGTCTTCTTTTATAGGCGTGATCACAATCCTTCTACAATAAGAATTTTTCTTGTTCATTTATTTCCTTATCAATATGAGTCTTTTCCTATCTTGAATATCTACGTTAAATATAGGATCATTAAAGAAAATAAATGTTAGCTAGTAGTTAACTAAAATCTAAAACAATATTTACAATTATTTTCTAACCTAAATTATATAAATTATATATACAATATTTATAAAATCGAAATCACAAAGATATTTTTAATTTAAGAGTATTTCCATAATCTTTTCTTCCAATTAAGTCAGATATCCAGCACCGAACGGGCTGATCACCACATTCTTGACTCGATCAAATTAAAATGGTAGTCAGGGGCGGACACAAGGCCACCCAAAGGGGTGGCTGTGAACCCCCCAAATTCAATGTTAACATGTAATATATATATATATATATATATATATATATATATATATATATATATATATATATATATATATATATATATATATATATATATATATATATATTACTAAGTGCACCTCCACTTACCAGTTCAGTCCACCTCCCTTGGCAAAAAAAGAAGAATTGATGTAGGTATTAATGTAAAAAACAATTATTTTTTTGAAATTTTTGGGTAATTTAATTTGTGAACCCCTTCATTTTATTCATGGGTCCGCCCCTGATTAGAGCCGTCAATACGGGATAACGGGACGAAACGACATTATGTTGTCCCGCAACTAATGCGGGACAAGATGGGACGGGACGAATTTTCGCGGGACTAAAATATTTCGTCCCGTTCCAAATCTAGTGTCGGACAATGCGAGACCCGTTGACTAGGAGGGATTAGGCGTTGACTAGGCAGGATGCCTCCAAGGCCACGCCCATGCCCGACCAAAGCCAAGGCCACGACCAAGGTCAAGGCCACGGCCAAATGATGCTTGCTACCCAGCTTCAACCTCATATATATACCCACTAGCCACAGTTTACTTTCTTTTTCTTTCAATGTGGGATATAACCTTCAAGGCCATGGCCAAGGCCAAGGCCAAGGCCAAGATACAATTTACTTTCTTTTTCTTTCAATGTGAGATATAACCTCCAAGGCCAACTCATCAGCAAGCCTTTTCAGACCCATATAACTTGCTTGTAGCTGAACAATGAACGTCGTGGGATGGGACGGAATGGGACGGGACCGCACTATGTTGTCCCGCGACTAATGCGGGACGGGACGGAATGAATTTTTGCGGGCCTAAAATTTTTCGGTTCATCCCATCTCATTTGTATAGTTGAACGGGACATACATTCCGACGACACTGTCTCAACTTGACAGCTCTATCCCCTGATGGTATGGTAGTGGAATGAAATGTATGATAGAAAGATTTGATAATGATTGGAGACGATCAGGTTTGGTAAGATTAGTCTATTACTCTGCTTTGTATGGTAGCGTTGGGAAGACTCGGTCAAAAGTCAAAACCCAAGTTAAAACTAACTATTTTAAGCAATTTTTAAACATCCTTTTCAACAAAGTCAAGCGTTGTTCTATGTTTGTTTTATCTGTAATAAAATAAATGAACGCATTTGATTTTTCAATATTTTTAATGAACATGTTTTATTAGTTAGCTGGTATGTTAATAAAATTACACTAAATTACTTTATTTATTTAAAAATACAATATTTATTTTTGAACGAATCAAAATAGAAAATGCAATATGTAATCCGAAACGAAGGAGTAGTAATTAATCATTTCGTACCATAACATTTAAAATGATAAAACTTCAATAAAACTATTTTTATATTTAACTTATCGACATTTCCTAAGCAATACACTAACTTTTCAGTTATTTTGATTGAGTATCTTGATGGAGCACACGAAAATGAATTAACAAATAATAAAAAAAAAAATCGGATCAAGAATCATTTTTTCTCTAAACCAAAGTGGAATCACACTAAACATCAAGAGTGGGGGACAACAACGGATGATTTCCTACAATGTGATCTCCGGCAGCAGCTCCGGAGACCCGAATATGCCTTTTTGATACAATTCCGAAGAACCTGGCCTCGTTTCGGTATCAACCGTGGTGGAGCCGCATTACGGCCAGTGGGTAATTGCCGGAACATTCTAACCGGCGGCGGTGAGACTGTGTTGCCGGCGGTGGTTGATGATGGTTGTGCTGACATGTTTCAATAAATGGTTGCAGATTTTTTCGTTATGTGTTTTTTTTTTTTTTTAAGAAGGAATATGGAGTTGGGCTAAATTTGAAAAGCCCGACATGGGGTTTTATAAGTAAGTGTTAAGACCGCGTTTGGATGGAATTGAGAACGAGTGAAACGCGTGTACTTGGTGGAACAGTGCCATTTTTAAGTGAGGGTGGAATTAAACAATGGCCATTCTCCCAAAATACACTCTGACTTGTCCGTTCCATTCTCTATTCTCTCATTATTGATTGAAAAGGTCATTGTTTGGGTGCACATTCATACACGCTTAGTAGTACTCCTTCCGTCTCACAAGTTTCACAACAAATATTCCGTACCCACTTTTTTTTCTTATTTTATTTTGCAAACTCGTAATATTTATTTTTTCTTAATTATCGTATAAAGTTAAACTAAGAATCTTATCATAACGCTGATAACGAATTTGGTGGTTGTTTGTCTTTTAACCTTGTATTCAACAATGTTAGACAAACATATTTTAGTGATTTTAATTAGTTTTTATTTATTTCTTTACAACTCTAATGTCTTTTCAAGTCTTCCAATCATAAAAATTGAAATCCGAGCATGTATTGTCAGTTTACATTGATTCCCCATCTATAACCAAGATTGATTTTGTTTGTGGACACTTAAGTAAAGCCTATAGCCAACATTTTTAGAAAAAAAGACCATCATTCCCAAATGGACCACTATCAACTTCGATTCCCGAAATTTCAATTTCTTTCATAAATTAAGTCAATATACTTAGGTTGATGATGGGTTTGAGTTTTTTAATCTTTCCTAATTAATTTCCTAAATCCTACCTTTTTCTTCTTTAAAATTATCCTTAGCTTTTAATTCAATTTTTGATGTTAGCCGATCTATGTAGGGTTATAGAAACCAAGCTACCGAGAAACATTTGTAGGGTGAAAGCATAAATCAAGGAGTAGTTTGAGTTAGAGTTAAAGATTTCATTTGATGTTTCGAATGTTAGCATTCTGAAAAACATGTGACTATTGAATTTCTACTCAAAATAGGTTTAGGCTTGTCTCTTGTACACCTATACTAACATAGTGACGTGCATTGTATCGTCATATTGATAAAATATTTAGTATATTTCTAACTTGGCAATGCTATCGAACGTAGTTTCTTTGCTTGTGAGTGCGTTTGTTCTTTCCAGTGATTGAAACATTGTCACTAGATAACAACTGGTATCAAGAACTTTGTTTTTTTATTTGAAGTTCATAAGTTGATCTTTGAGCTGCATTCTTTGAGATTATGTGAGCTGTCAAAATAGGTAATTCAAGCATTGAGAGAACCAATGGACTGAATTTCACGTTTCGGAGGATAAGGATCACATATTACGTTTATAGTAAGAATATTCATCAAGAGTTGGAAGACAATCCTGCAGGGATGAAGAATGGAGACTAGGAGACGTTAGATCAAATGACAATAGGCGTGGCAAGGCTTACGTTAACCGACGAGATCACACGGAACACCTTTGATGCTAAGACAGCGGTGGAGATGCTAAAGATGTTATTTAATATGTATTAGAATCCATCGACAATCAATAAGGTTCATTTGATGGGGAGGTTGTTGAACATCAGCAACGAGTCATATTAGCTATTTTAAAGGTATGGTAGACCAACTGGAAACTATCAGTATTAGATAACCGACGATGTGTAGGCCTTGGTATTACTGTTTTTGTTGCTGATAGTTGGGATGCAACTGCCACGGCGCTAAGCGCATCGACAAACAAAGCAACATAGTTGAAGTCAGAGATCTCATTTTTTGTGAGGAGTTGCTTAGAAAGGAGAAAGAAGAGACTTCGGGTCTTGATTTGAGGGCGGAGAAGGGTAAAGAAGGAGTAAATTGAGATTTAGAAATATATGTTCAAATGCTACAAGGTGCAAAGGGGAATATATATATATATACCCATGTATTTAGGTCAAAGATGCAGATCTATTCTTATACAAGTTATTGCCATATTTTCCTCTTTACTCAAGAAAAATGTGAGTATATTTGATTACCGTTAACTTTTCGTCCAAAAATTAATAAAAATGATGACAAATCAGCTTAGGTGGAATTTAGAATGTAACATGTACCATATTTTGGAAGATCCGGTGCCAAGAAAAAATTGCACACATGAAATTAGAAAAAATTGCACACATGAAATTTCTGATGAGGATTGCAATGGCATATTTAGATAAATCTTATAGTTCAAGGGTAGATGTGCATCTTGAACCTAAGTATAGGGGCATAAATCTATATTTTATCTTTACCACTTCACAACTACCACTGTCACATTTCACCAACACCATTATCACCACCACTTTACCACCATCACCGCTTCTCAATACTACTATCAACATCACCTTCATCACTACATCCATCATCACTATTATAACCACCATCACCGTCACCACAAACACAACAATAACCATTAACAACACCATCGCCACCGCTATAATTAACTAGCAACATCACTATTACTATTTTTTTGTTGGGCTTTGATATTGGTAGTGGTATGGATTTCGGTGGCAGTGGCGGTGGCTTTGATGTTGATGGAGGGTAAGTAAAGGGAATGGTGGTAATAACAACGGTGGAAGATGGTTGTGAGCGTTGATGGTGGTGGTAGTGTTAAGTATTGGTTACGGTGATGGTGATGGCGTAGAAGTGGAGGTGAAGATGGTGTTTGTGGTAGTGGTGAGGTAGCGGTGATGGTATTGAATTGGTGGTGGTGGTGATGAAGTGGTGGTATTTGTGGTCATGATGGTGGTGAATGATAGTGATACTATTGGTGATGGTGGTGGTAATGGTGGTGAAGTTGTGTAATATTTGTAATGATGGTGGTGATCGATGATGGTGGTAGTGATGGTGATGGTGGTGGTGGTGGGTAGTGGTTGTTTATGAAAAAGAAAATATTTATAATTATGTCATTTTACATAGCTTTAAGATGAAGATCTGCCCGATTACTATGTGATTTATGTAAACATGCTTTTAGAATCTTCATCAGAAATTTCACGTGTGCAATTTTTTCCATGTGTCACATCCTAAATTTCATATAGGCTACTTAGTCAGCAGTTTCTTTAATTTTTGAACGAAAAGTTAACATTGGTCATATATACTCACATTTTTCTTTATTATAGGAACAAATATAGTAATTAACTTGTTTAAGGGTAGATCTGCATCATTGATCTAACTAGAAGCCAATATATCTATATTTTCCCGGGTTCAAAGGGTCATATGAATTATGATACTGCCCCCCCCCCCCGACGTAGAGGTCCCGACGTCAGAATGGGCAGCTGGTGGACCTCTCCTTCCTCCGATCCTATCTGAAGAAGAAACAATGGGATCATTACTGGACATTGAAAGAGATGACGACAACGAGGGGGCATCCTCTTCCCCCGTCTCAACTAGAAAAGTCGAGGAAGGACCATCACCTAACATTGGTCGCTCCAAATTCCCGGCCTTCAGGTAGTACAGGCTAATGTGGTTGAGGATCTCTGTCCATCCAGCCGTTAAACAAGATCATGTCATCTCTGGGCTTTTGATACCTTGTCAAAATCTCCTCAATCTCGCAAGCGGGTTGCACGACTCCCTATCAGCCGAATTAAATGAAAATGCACGTTCCAAAGAGAAATGTTGTGTCAACGTTTGGCGTGCTGATCAATGTATAAGTAAGACAAAGACGCGATATTACAAAATCACTTTCTCCTCGACTAAGTCGAACAATAAAGTCGGGAGCAATTGAACGGTATAAACCAATCACGACCCATTGGGTCGAGTTATGGGTAAGCCTAATAGGTCTAGCACAAAGTAAAAATATGTATAACTCCTAAAAACAACGTAGGGAATGCGCCTCCCTACCTATAGTAGTCAGGACATCTCGACATAATCGCATGTCGGCTAAATATTAACAGAATCTCGACATAAAGCTATGTCGACCAACGTATGTGAACATAGGTCAAAGTCGACCAAGGTCAACGCCTGCCTGATATGTCGGCCAATATCATGACTCACATATTTTAAGTCCATTAGAGATATATCTCCTTAAGATGAAAAAGGGAGTGGGTCTCCCTACCTTTGGTCGTCCCGCGTGATATTGACCTAAACACTATTTCGACCGAGGATTGATGAACACAGATTAAAGTCGACCCAAGGCCCTGTACCAAGCATAACTTACCCGACATACGTCCGGTTAACACATTTTGAATCTTAGTCAAATGCGGGAACCTTGGAATTAGGATTTGAATAAGATTCAACTTCTTAATTTACTCATAAACTTCCTTTACAAGGTAGGAAACTGCCTCATACCATTATAAATACAAGGCATAAATAATGAAATTTTGGTAACACATAATTTGACTCTAAACTATTGTAAATTGATTTGCACTCATACACACCATTACTTACTTTTACGACAGAGGACATTTCCCGGAATAATCCGTCCTAGTATACGTGTTTGTTCATCTTTTTTAGCCTATTCAAGTCACCAAAAATATTCAAATCACTGAATTAGGGTTGATACAACGTTTTTGGGATCATCAAATATATTTACACAATACTTCCTATGTCGTTAAAAAATAATCTCATTCTAAATCTGCTAATTGAATTGAACTTTGAAAAAAAAAATGACAGCTGCAAGCTTCAGAATCCATTTCTTTCTCTTCAATACCAATTAAAATCTGCAGCTAAACAAACTTCTGATCAATATAGCGTGAAACGCCTATTCTTATACAAAGTATAAATTCAACACGGACGAGGCTGCTAGAAGTAATCCAGGCGCTGCAGGAATAGGTGGAATTATTTGAGACATGCAAGGTAACTAACTGTATTTGTGGGTACACCTAGAGTATAGGTCACACAAACATTATGAAAGAAGAGAGCTTTGGGCAATTCACAAGGGTCTTCAAATAACGTTTGCAAAGAACATAAAAATCTTATATTTGTTGAAATAGACTCAGTGGCTTTTAACCTTTTATGCATGGACAAACGGGAATTTCCACAACTTACTAACCTACTATTTGTTGGAAATTAAATTAATAAGCACCACAGATTAAACAAAGATTTAATCAACAGTAGGGGATTTTATTGATCAAGTCAAGAACGTACCAATTAAGATGCCAATAGCAAAATCGAAAGCCAAGGAACAGGATCAGGAAAACAGACAGAAACAAGAAATCAAACGGTTAGAAAACTTATCGTGATTTGATCGAGTCGCCTTAGGAAGACTGTCCTAAGAGAAAATATTGCCCCCAATTGGTGCAACTCAGGTACAGGCAAATTTCTCCGAGGATAAAACGATCACGGACTACGTACCACAGAGCAGCACACAGGTAGGTAGTCACCGGCGGTCCTATCTCAATCGCCTTGAATCTCACGAACAAATCTCTATGAACGGGAGTAATCGATCAATGAATAAAAGCAAGAGAATTGTGTTTCTCTCTAATATTCAAGTACCAAAAACGGCTGGGAGGAAGAGAGTATTTATATGTGTGGTAAAACTAGGATTTTAGGGCTTAAAAAGACCTAAAACTGATCTAATTCGGCCCAGGAAAAACACCAGATCCGACGCCAGCGCGGCCGCCCTCGAGGCGTGCGCGACCGCGCTAGGCTCCAGAAACTTTTGGTGAGCTTAAGACAAACAAGCGCGGCCGCCCTTGGCATGAGCGCGGCCGCCCTCCTTGGCGAAACTCGTACGCGTTTTCCCTTGCCAAATTCAGTCCAAAAACAACAACACAACCATGTCATAGATCTATGGACTTCCATACCCACATATATCAAATATTCCAACAATCCCCCACAAGTTCATAGAAATATGACGTGTACAGATTGTCCATTGCCATGCTTTCAATAATGGTACCTTCCGGCTTGAACCACTACCTATGTTATCCAACGCAAACCTCCACAGGACCAGATGAACGGGTGTCTTGAATCTGATGCCTTTGAATGTAGAGGTCTTTGCTGGTAACAAACACGACAAAAGCTATGATAGGCCCTCTATCGAACACTTGACGCTTATAAGCCATACGTCCCGATCCTCTATCATGAGTGCTTTTAAGGAATAACCCAAATTCCTCTAGTTGCGGCCAACAACAACACTCACTTAGTCGGGCATCTCGAAGATGTCTTGCTAACATCTTGTCTAAAAGACTTGATCCCATTCAAAGTTCCAAACTTTTACTAAATTAGCAAGAATGAGCACCTCTAGGCTATTCAGGGGATAGACTCAGACATGTAACATGTCAATCTATTATTTGGTGCTCCGACTCACCCCACAACTTGTTATTATCACATTGAATCTCCTTTGTGGGATCTCCACTTAGGTAGATTGGGTTGCTACTGCGTTTGAGTCAGACGGGGTTCAGTCCCATCCCCAACCTAGATTTCTGAACAAGAGCAAATTCTAGCCCTTTGGTTAAAGGATCACCGTGTTATCCTTGGTACCAACATAATCAACAGCTATCACCTTCCGAGACACTAGATCCCTTATAGATTTTAATCTAATTTGGATATGTCTCCTAGTTTCTGATTGTACTTGACACTTTTCGGTTTCTCAATGGTGGCAGTGTTGTCACAATGTACAGAGATAACAGGCATGGGCTTGCGACCATGGGCAACTCGGACATAAGTCCTCGAAGCCATTCAGCCTTCCAATCCAAAAGAGTGTCAAGGGCAACTAATTCGGCCTCAAATGTAGACCTAGACAACAAAGTTTGTTTGGTCGACCTCCAAGCGACCGCAGCTCCGCCTAAGGTGAAAACATACCCCGTCTGGCCATAACTCCCGGAGTTATAGGCAATCCGGCTTGCATCACTATACCCTTCAAGCAACGAAGGATATCTACCGTAATGCAGCCCAAGGGAAATTGTTCCCTTCAAGTACTTGAGAACTCTATCAAGAGCTTCCCAATGTGCTTTACTTGGACATTGAGTATATCTAGCCAACCTAGTAACCGAATAGGATATATCCGGTCTAGTACAATTGGCAAGATACATCAAACTTCCAATTATTTGAGAATATCTCAACTGAGCCATCGGTACTCCACTTTCATTCTTAGTAAGAGCAGATGAAGGATCATATGGAGTCTTAGCTACTTTGCAATTCTTATAACCAAATTTCTCAATTACATTTTCGATATAATGAGATTGCGATATGGTTATGCCACTAGTTGAACGAGTCAACTTTAGGCCAAGAATCACACTTGCCACTCCCATATCCTTCATCTCAAACTTACTTTTCAAGAATGCCTTAGTAGTATCAATTATCCTCATATGCGTTCCAAACAACAGAATATCATCGACATACAGACATAAGACAATACTACTATCACCAATACTCTTGCTGTAAACACACTTATCAAACTCATTATTAACAAAGCCAAACGATGAGATAATTTTATCAAATTTCTCATGCCATTGCTTAGGGGCTTGTTTAAGTCCATACAAGGACTTAACAAGTTTACAAACCTTTCTCTCATTGCCAGGGGCCTCAAAACCTTCAGGTTGATCCATATAAATTTCTTCCTCAAGATCGCCATGCAAGAAAGCGGTCTTAACATCCATCTGATGGATAGGAAGATCATATACGAAGGCCAATGCGATAAGCATTCGGATTGTAGTCATTCTAGCAACCTGGTGAATAGGTATCGAAATAGTCTATTCCTTCCATTTGCTTGAATCCCTTAGCCACTAACCTAGCCTTAAACTTGTCAACGGTTCCATCCGGTTTCGGTTTCCTTTTAAAGACCCACTTACATCCTATCGTGCTACAACCGGGAGGGAGATCGACCCAATTCCCATGTCCCAAGCACCTTTGCAAAGACTAGAGTTTCCCATCGTCATCGATCTACCACGCTCAGCCGGTAAGACACAAATAGCAATTTATCAAAGCCAAACGTGCACATTTGCCCAGTGTCAACTAGCCACTCGTTGGGTTCATAGACAAGTAAAGAGTTCAGACAAGAGGTTACATACTTAGTAACATTGCAGTCGGATCATCAACTCCAGTGCGTCGAGTCGGGATCATCATAATCCTTCGGACCCAACACCATGTTGACAGCAGGATGGTCATCGCCAGAGGCTTGTGGTCCTTTTCCTTTCTTGGACGGGCACCCCTAGAAAAGTGTCCACCTTCTCCACAATTCCAGCTAGCCTGTTTGCTCTTGGCTTCCTAAAGTTATTTTTCTTAACTTTAAGCTTATCATGGTTTTCTTTATCCTTAGAAGTTTTCACACCTTTTCCTTTAAACTTGCTTTTACCTAACCATATTGGCGGCCTCCACAGTACGCTAGGTTGATTACCATTATGCACCTCCTGAATCGCAATTGCATTCATCAACTCATTGAGTGACAAGCTTCGTACGATGCTTGAGGGTCATACCGAATTCCCCAAGATCGAGGAAACTTCTCAATGATAGCCATGACAACGAACTTATCGGGAAGTCCCATGTCGCATCCTTGAGTGATTGCAAAATGATTTGGAGTTCGTGCACTTGATCGGTAACCGACTTGCCCTCACTCATGTGATAATTCAGAACTTTCCCACTTGGTACTTTTCCACACCGGATTCATCGGTCTTTGTACTTCTTGGAAAGCGAGTCCCACAGTGACGCAAAGTGAGAGGAGCAGAGCAATAAACATCAAAGAGTGCATTCGACAAAGCGACGAATGCATCCTCGAACAACATCGTCCTGCTCCTTCCACAGCTTTAACGCGGCCACATTAACCGGATCATCACCATTCGTAGCGGGACATTTGGATGTCGGCATACCGACATACCCTTAATTGACGGCCCGGATCTTCGTGCGTTCGGACCAACGCTTGAAGTTCTTACCACCAAACTTCTCGGAAGATCGGAGGTGTCAACTAGGGACTTAAAGGGAGAGCTAGAGGAACCACCGAGACATGATCAAATAAAACACTATTTTCTCTTAGACTGTTGGAAATTAAATTAATAAGCACCATGATTAAACAATGATTTAATCAACAGTAGGGGATTTTATTGATCAAGTCAAGAACGTACCAATTAAGATGCCAATAGCAAAACCGAAAGCCAAGGAACAGGATCAGGAAAACAGACAGAAACAAGAAATCAAACGGTTAGAAAACTTATCGTGATTTGATCGAGTCGCCTTAGGAAGACTGTCCTAAGAGAAAATATTGCCCCAATTGGTGCAACTCGTGCAGGCAAATTTCTCCGAGGATAAAACGATCACGGACTACGTACCCACGGAGCGGCACAGGTAGGTAGTCACCGGCGGTCCTATCTCAATCGCCTTGAATCTCACGAACAAATCTCTATGAACGGGAGTAATCGATCAATGAATAAAAGCAAGAGAATTGTGTTTCTCTCTAATATTCAAGTACCAAAAACGGCTGGGAGGAAGAGAGTATTTATATGTGTGGTAAAACTAGGATTTTAGGGCTTAAAAAGACCTAAAACTGATCTAATTCGGCCCAGGAAAAACACCAGATCCGACGCCAGCGCGGCCGCCCTCGAGGCGTGCGCGACCGCGCTAGGCTCCAGAAACTTTTGGTGAGCTTAAGACAAACAAGCGCGGCCGCCCTTGGCATGAGCGCGGCCGCCCTCCTTGGCAGAAACTCAGACGCGTTTTTCCCTTGCCAAATTCAGTCCAAAAACAACAACACAACCATGTCATAGATCTATGGACTTCCATACCCACATATATCAAATATTCCAACACTATCTACTATGGGATTGTAAGCGGCTCATGTGGACGGAGGGAGTATGTTTGAAGCAAAATTATCATTCCTTTTTAAAATATACTCTCGTCCCAAGTGGCGAACTCACGTACACGTACTTGAAGCAAAATTATCATTCCTTTTTAAAATATACTCTCGTCCCAAGTGGCGAACTCACGTACTTGACATGCGGCCATTCGATTCCCTTTAATTTTGAAATATATCAATTTTAACATTTTTAAATTTTTACAAAATGACTTTTTATTACTAAAATGATAGTAGATTTATAAGTTTTAATCCCCTTAATTTTGAGATAAAATTGTACTAAATTATGATTTTAACCCCCTGCTAAATTTAGATATCTCATTTATAATATTTATTCAAAAAGCATTCTTTTCTTTGCCTCCTTTCTAAAAATTATTGACTTTGCCATTGCTTGTCCCAAAATACAAAATACAAAATAAGAGTGATGTTATTTACACCCGTAATATTTCTTCTTCTAAGTACACATGATGCTTTATAATATTTAATCGTGCAACACTATAAGCATGATTTTAGGTTGTCCCTCCGTCTCACTCCCTCCGTCTCAAGAAAAGTGTCATCATTTTAGGTTCGACACGCAAATTAAGAAAAAAAGTAAAAAGAAAAAATGTTGTGAGTGTAATTTGAAAAGAGGAGAGAGAATTAGTGGAGGAAATAGTAAATTTAAAAAGTGTTGTGAGTGTAATAGTGTTTTAGGAGAGAGAATGAGTGGAGGGAATAGTGAGTGGGTGTAATAGAATATTAATAAAACAATTCCATTTTAGAAAAGGTGATGCTTCAAACGGGACGCCATTTTGGATAAAAAGTGACGGATTTCCTGGGACGGAGGAAGTATTTTCCAAGGATGATTTTTTTAAATATTAGAATTTGTATCTTTCTTACTTTTAGAATATATTTGTAAATATCTCTTTAGTTTATTTAGTTATTTATTTTATTTAACAAAATATTGAATTTATTTAATGTTTATTTTGGTTATTTAGTAGGTCTCTCACACAAGGAAAGAGTCATGATAAGAAAAGGAGTGCTTGAATAGCTAAGAAAAGAAGGAGGTGTATTGGGAGAAGATCTCTTCAAGCAAATCAACTTCCACAAACCTAGGGACTCCTTGCCTATATATACAGCCGCATGACTCATTTGTAAAACACGGTTTTTAAGCTCTAAGTTGCTGAAGTTCCATACTACAGAAGAGTGTTTTTCGTGTGAGAGTATTTTGGTTATTTTGTCTTCTCTTCGTGTTCTTCTTTGTAACCGAGTTCATAAAAGGTTTTAATAAGAGAAGTTTTATTGTCTATAACAAGTTGCTGCAGATAAGTGTTATTTTGTGTTTCAAATCATTTTTAATCTTTATATTTCGCTGCTTTTATCGTTGATGTTAGTGCTGGTGTGATAGCATCAGGACTCACATCAGGCGCCTGTAACTTCCTGTGCACTTTATAGCCGCTCAATTTCTTTCAATTGGTATTAGAGCTCCACTCGATTACACTGAGTGAGATCCGAGAAAGAGTGATCATTATGGAAGGACACTTGAATCAATATCATCCTCCTGTTTTGGATGGAACTAATTATGGTTATGGAAAGCTAAGATGTGTCTTTACATCAAATCAATTGATGAAAGGGCATGGCTTAGTATTATTGTCCCATGGTCTCCTCCTACGGTTGAAAACAAGGATGTAGTGGGTGAAACCTCTGAAAAATCCTACAAACATAAACCTGAGGAAGACTGGACTACGGCTGAAATTATCCTTGCTAATTATAATTCTAGGGCTCTTGGTGCTATATCAAGTCATGTGGATGAACACATGTTTAGACTTGTTATATATCAAAATGTAGCAAAAATAGCTTGGGATATTTTGCAACGTCATTGTGAAGGTGATGATAGTGTAAAGGCTACTAGGTTGAGAATTCTCATGACCAAGTTTGAAAACTTGAGGATGAATGAGATCGAAGACATAAAAAGCTATTCTTCTAAATTGAGAGAAATCTCAAACGAATGTCTCTCCCTAGGTGAGCCAATATCTAATGCAAGGCTAGTTAGCAAGATGTTAAGAACTGTTACTGATAAGTTTAATATTAAAATTGCTGCTATTGAAGAAACACATGACACTACAATCATGGGATTAGATACTCTTGTGAGTAAACTAATCATGTTTGAGATGAGCACATATATTCAACAACAATATAAGGCTGAAAGTATTGCTCTTGCTGATGCTCTTTCTAGTGCCTCCAAAGTTTCTAAAGAAATTGTAGAAATCTCTAAAGATATAGAGATTTCTGATTTGAAAATTGAAGATGTGGCTTTACTCACTAAAAGGTTTACATCTTTTTAAAAAAACAAAAAAGATAACAAGTTTCCATCAGAAAGACAAAACATATCAACTATTGAAAATTCTGAGGAGGATACTAAAAATACTTTTAAACAACCTAGAAGTTTTTCAAAAAGGAGATCTGATTCTGTTCAATGTAGAGCCTGCAAAGGCTTTGGGCACTATGCCAATGAGTGTGCTAACACTCTGAAGAAAAAGGGAATGAGCTTTTGTGTGACCCTTAGTGACAGTGAGGACGAAGATGAAACGCTAAACTTAGCAATCATTGAAATCTCGTCTCTAAGTCATGGACATCCTACTGATGTTACTTCAGATGTAGTCACACCAACCATCACATCTTCCGACTCTGTGTTCAACTGCTTTAATTCTTCTGTGTCTGAAAAATCAGAGGATGAAGAGGAGTGTGATGGTAATTTTGAGGAACTTCATGAGGCATACACTGATATTTTCGCTGATTGGCAAAAACATATTGAAAAACTTGATGTTTTTGAAAAGGTCAATGTGAAACTCTCAACAGAAATTTCTTCCTTAAAATCTGATCCTGGGAGAGTTTCCATTGAAAATGACAACCAAAAGGATTCCATAGCCAAAATCGAGGTCATGCTCACCACTCGTAACATTGAACTCGAGAAAACCAAAGCTGAACTTGAAAAAGCGAATGGGGCTTTTAAAAAGTTAAACTCTGGAAAAGCTAAACTTGAAGTTTTAAGCTTGGGATGTCAAACTAAAACTGGTCTTGGCTATGGATCCACATTTGTAAACGAAGGTGAAGGTACCTCTAAATCTAAAGCTTTTCAAAAGGTAGAGTCCAAACCTAGGAGAAGGAAGTTTGTGTGTCATTATTGTTTTGCTTCAGGTCATATTAGACCCTTTTGTTATCAAAGGATTCATGACCTAGGGAAATCTGCTCACCAGATGAGAGCCCATATGTACTTACATCACAACTCACATCGGCAAAATTTTGGCCGTTTCGTGTGGGTTGAGAAGAAGGATGAGGAGTGTAAGGTTGTTTTCACCTCTCCGAAGAGCAGTGTGTCTAGCTCTTGATATTTTGATAGTGGGTGCTCAAGTCACATGACAGGTTCAACTGAATTTCTGTCTGATTATTCTCCTGTGAATGGAGGAATTGTGAAATATGGAGGTGGTGCCCAAGGTAAGATTGTTGGTAAAGGAACCTTGAGTGTTGAGGGTCTACCTAATCTCTATAACATTCTTCATGTAAAAGGCCTAAAGGTCAATCTCATAAACATTAGTCATTTGTGTGACGATGATATGCATGTGAAATTTGATAAGCAAGTTTGTGAGGTTTTTGATAAAACAAACAATTGTGTCTTTAAAGGATTTAAAAATTCTGACAATTGGTATAAGTTTTGCGATATTACAGGTTTTGTTGAAGAGCTGGAGACCGCCAATGAAGAATCTGAACAGAAAATTCTAGAGAGAAAGCAAGAGAATGCAGAAAAGACTGATGTACCCCGTGATGTGATCACATCGCAGCTCACATCAGCAGAATTTAATGGTTGTTCAGATTCAGAGGCATCCTCCAGCAGCTCAGATAGTGAAGAAGCAGGTATGAATAGTTCCAGAAACATTTCAAGCAAAATACAAACGGACCATTCCGTCTCACAAGTTGTTGGAGACGTGCATGCAAAAGTAAGGTCCAAACTGAAAGCTAGAGTCAATTACAAAGACTTTGCTGGTCTAAACTGGTCATCTTCCGTGCTACCCAAGGTATGTACTTGTCATTTTGTATCTCATCTTAAGCCCAAAATTGTTGAAATAGTAAAAGATAAATGGGATACTGGTGATATGAAGAGTAAAAGTGGGGTTTGTTTTTATCTTGGAAATAACATTGTCTCGTGGTACAATCAAAACTATGCTTCTCACTTTATAGGCAAACGTTGCTCTCAATTATTTTGGATGAATAAGTTGATTAAGGACCACAGACATAAAAGTAATGTGTTAATTGTCTTTTGTGATAATCTAAGTGCTATAGACATTTCAAAAAATCCTGTTAAGCACTCTCGCACTAAACACGAAGACATTAGACATCATTTTATTCGAGACCTTATTGAGCATAATCTTTTTAGCCTAGACCCTATAAGAACTGAAATACAGTTGGCTAACATTTTCACCAAGGCCATTGATTGTGAGAGACTTTACACTCTAAGAAAGTCTCTCTATTTGTGTGTCATATGATGGTGTGATCCCCTGTGTGGTCACATCATGGTCTACACCTGTATTGTATATTAAAAAAAAGCATGCATTGTGTAATTTGCACGATATCTCTCAGTGTGGTCACTTGTATTACATCTTTGACTCGACTCCTCTCTGAATTGTGAATTCTTTTTAAAAATGTGTCAACAACTGTTGACTCAAAATTTATCCTATTGGATGTCACTTGGTGGGTGCCTAATCTAAATGGAAACAGCTGCTCCACTCATGGTATGAAGTCATTTCAATGTGATCAAAATGACATCAAGAGAAAGTTTGAGTCAAATTGACAAGATCATTCGAAAGAGGGCTGTCCATGAAAGTAAAGAAGAGTGAAAGCTACCAAAAAATCTTTTTCCACAAATAAAAAATGGGTGGATATGCATCCTAGAGGCCAAGCAAGACAAGATTTCAATTCATTGACTTTCTTAGAGGAGATGTGTCCCCTGATGTGATTACATCCCATACCACACATATACTGAGATTTATCATTCACTTGCGTGTACACTTTGCATCTTAGTATAGTCATAAATTTAGGTCATCCTTGTGCTTGGTGAAAATATTACTCAAGTTTTTATTCTTCCCATAATTTTTTCGTCTACAAAAATTGTGCTCAATGACTCTCCAATTAAATTTGATTTTTGTCTAATAGTTTGTGGTTAGGGGGAGCGTGCTCTATGGTATTGTTTGATATGTTTATGGAAGGTTCATTACTCACAAAAGAAAAGATGTTATTGCCAATTTTTAGAAGTCCTTAATCTCCATGAAATTCAAAAGGTTGGAGAAGCAATTTTGGTAAGTACCATCCAATGTTTTTCGACTCCCTAGACTCCTTTACTCATATCTCATCGGCTTCCACCGTCTTACTCTATTTCGGAGGGAACACAAAGTGTTGCGTATTGTGTGAGTTCTGATGTGGTCACATCTTGACTCATATCCTAACGCATTTTTATATTGGTATTCTCCATTCTGGTCAAAAAGGGGAAGAGTAAGTCAAAAGGGGAGATACTACTAAAGGTTGATGACAAGCTGTAACAAATTAAGGGGGAGTTGGATCATTTGATAATTTAGGGAGAGTTTCTATATTTGGTCGTTTGATTTATTGGCTTGTGTATATGATGTTTATCAAATCTTGATTTTGACCAGAAATCTACAAATCAGGGGGAGATTGTAAGTATGAGTGTTTCACACATATTTTCCAAGGATGATTTTTTTAATTATTAGAATTTGTATCTTTCTTACTTTTAGAATCTATTTGTAAAATCTCTTTAGTTTATTTAGTTATTTATTTTATTGACTAACCTACTAACAAAATATTGAATTTATTTAGTATTTATTTTGATTATTTAGTAGGTCTCTCACACAAGAAAAGAGTCATGATAAGGAAAGGAGTGCTTGAATAGCTAAGGAAAGAAGGAGGTGTATTTGGAGAAGATCTCTTCAAGCAAATCAACTTCCACAAACCTAGGGACTCCTTGCCTATATATACAGCCGCATGACTCATTTGTAAAACACGATTTTTAAGCTCTAAGTTGCTGAAGTTTCATACTATAGAAGAGTGTTTTTCGTGTGAGAGTATTTTGGTTATTTTGTCTTCTCTTTGTGTTCTTCTTTGTAATCGAGTTCATAAATGGTTTTAATAAGAGAATTTTTATTGTCTACAGCAAGTTGCTATAGATAAGTGTTATTTTTGTGTTTCAAAACGTTTTTAATCTTTATATTCCGCTGCTTTTATCGTTGATATTAGTGCTAGTGTGATAGCATCAGGATTCACATCAGATGTCTGTAATTTCCTGTACACTTTTTAGCCGCTCAATTTCTTTCACAGGTGTACCTAAATATTTTAAGGTTGTGAATAGCAACACTTCTAAAATAGATGTCTGGCTTCAATTTTGAGATGAAGTTAAGAAAAAAGTTGGGATTAAAGCATTTCAGTATCATAAGTAAAGAGAAAAAAAAAACTCTTGACGATTTCATTGCATCGTGAGTATATTGAGTAAATTTGAATTTGATAATTGATGATCGATAAATTAGTAACTTCTCTAATATATGGACATTTATTTTGGGATTATTATTATTTTTTTGAAAAAAAAAATACTTATTTTGGGACGAAAAAATAATAATTATCGCAATCCTAAAAAATAAACAATTTTAGTGGCCAATTTAATGTATTATCAATATTTTATAATTTGATTAACTTTATTAAGTTTTGAAAGTTGTTATTGATACTAATATTTTGGGACATCAATATATAATTCATTTTTCATAAAATATTAATTAAGTTTTCAATATGAGTGGCGATAAAAGAAAAGCATCATGCTCTATGAGATTTAGCGTTTGATCCCTCTACTTCTCTTGACTTTTGGATATTGTAAAAGAAAAAATTATGAAATATTTGTCAATATTCAATTATTTTTTTCATCATATTTATTTATTTTAAGATGGAAGAAATACAACTTTATTTTAATTACTTTTACTCAATTTAATCAACTTTGATCAAAATTTTAATTTTCTTAGGAGTTTAATCAAAATTTAATTAAAGTTAACTGAACGGTATAAACCAAGTTACGAACGTGGATCATAACCGAACAAGTCTTAATGGAATAGGGCCAAAATATAATACATGCAAGTCTCAAATACGACAAAGGGAGAGAAATTTTCCTAACTTTGCTTGTCGTGCCTACTCGTCATTCCCATTACGTCGATCTAGACATATCAGATCGTATGATTACTAAGGCACATAATTCTTGTATGCCGACAAGGCATACTCTCATATGTAAAGAAAGGCATCTATCAAAGTCGACCTGGCCCTCACTAAAAGACGAGGAGCACCTCCTCAGTCATCAACAAGGTGAGAAAATGAGCTTCTCTATCCTTGCTCTCCCCTCTTCCTCGGCAATCATTTGGGGCGACCAAGCTTAACAAGCCGAGGAACATGACTCTCAGGCATACGAATATAAGGCAATACTAATCCTAAAGTATTGTGGCTAGTTATAATCCAACTAGTATTATAACCTCATCACACACAACTTCCTAATCAAAGATGTACTCTACGTCTCTACACCTATAAATACAAGCCATAATTCACATATTTTGATAACGTATCTTTTGACTTTAAACTATTGTCAATTAATTTCTCTCTATACCACACAAATAATTACTCTCACGCCGAATGACATTCGCTGTTGAAGCCCCAGATTAGTTACTTGTTTGTTTATCTTTTTAATGCCATTCAAACATGCATAATAAAACCTGTCGATGATAAAACCTGTCACTGAATTTGATCTAATACGAATATTTTTGCCATTATCATTAACAATTTTTTTTAAGTGAGACTCTTTAATAGAAATGGAAAGAGTGCCTCACAAACCAAAATAAGGGTTTTAAAATAAGTTTATGTGAGACTCTTTAATAGGAATCGGAAGAGTACCTCACGAACAAAAAATAAGTCACAATATCATTATTAGCTATAATAAAATTTTGGGGTGAAAACGATTTTTTTGGTATGGAAAACTCTTACTAGCATTCATTCACAGTGGTAAACGAAAAATTTATTCATCACATAAATAAAATTGGTCCGTGAACAAATTTTATTAACACCAGCTTACATTCTGTAGTTTGGTTCACCGTTAATCATGGTTTTCGGATTGAACTTCTAAGCAATTTTATTTTGACCCCTTCAACTTTAAAAAATTAAATTTATATGCAATTTTTGACCCTCTCTACATTAGCAAATTTTCAAACCATATATAAAAGTTTGAGAAAATGAAGAATTGTGTAATTAAAGATGGCAAAATTTGAATAAATTAATGTGAAAGAGTTATAATATGAATTTTGAAATCAAATTTGGCAATATGAAACAAGTTTTTTTCAACAATTATATATATTGCATTTTTTTAGTACTTTATAGTTTCCTTATTTAAAAAAAATCTCCATATGCTTCTTTTTACTTTGTCCAAAAAATTTGTTGTGCTTCTAAATATAACAATAAATGTGAACGGAATAAAAGTGACGTGTTCGGCCCAACAGATCAAGCCCAATATTTCAGTCATCAATTTACTCTATTATTGAATGGGCCGGCCAAATTGATACATTGCCAACGACCCATCATCGATCATTCGACCTAGTTTATTGTCTGACCATCATTGGTCGCGACCTAGCTTCGTTCGACATACGATCATATACTTGCACAATTATTGTCAAGCCAAAGCATAAGGTCAGGTCGCACTTGGCTACTCAGTCGACCTCTACCTACCAACACGTGCGCCAATCCACGTCGTTATTTGTAACCGTCTCCTACTTTCTCGGAGTCAGTTATGCCAAGATTATCTCCACGATTCTAGGGATTCAACGTGATCTTATATCAACACTATAAATACCCTACATCATCCAACGTGAACGGGTAATGTCTCATTTGCTATTTGAGTAATTCCTTTATTCAATTGAGTTTATAAGCACATATATATGTTATCTCATCATCACGACGGAGGGTCTTAGCCGGAGACAATCCCGGCTAGTCGTGTGTTCGTGATTTCAGGTCTAATAGCTGGAGATCAAGCTAATTGCTGGACTGAAGCTGATCTGGACCGTTTCCTGTATCATCAGTTTGGTTCCATTTCCGGGAACGACATATGCTAGACCTTGAAATTCTAATCAAACCAAAAACATGGTTTCTGAAGTACGCACTGCATCTTCCTCCAGTGATCCAACACTCAGTAGGACAGTAAGGAACATCGAGGCAGGCACAGGAAATAGGACTGCCAATTTTCCCCCTCCTCCACCAGGCAATCCCCCTAAGAGAGCCACTCGTTCTAATAGTGTGGCCGACTGTGAAGGTTTACAGGATGGCAGAAGGAAGAAAAGGCCTTTGCCTAATCAGGGGACGGACCAGCCGGTTAAGAGGGTCCAATTGGGTGGAACGGTTGCAGGCGACATTCCAGGTCCCTCAAATAATCACCCTAGTAGGAAGGAAATTCTGCTGGAGCGAGCTAGAATACTGCAAAGCTTGCTCGATGTGCAAGACGAGTTGCTGGAGATGTCTGAGTCTCCCAATAAAGATGATAGGAGGTCACAGAGAGTAGCTCCATTTATCACTTCCCACAGACGGACTAACGGAGGTCCCAGACCGTCTGCTGAGCAACCGAGGATCGAGATGCCTCCTCCCTCCCATATTTCCATTAACCCGACTGGTGACCTAAGGGATAGGCTCAACCAGCAGAGAGAACAGGAGGCTGACTCAGCTCAATAGAGGAGGCTCGTAGCTGATAAGACTCGACATAGGTCGCAAGGGGAGAAAGGTCGATGTCCCATCGTGAAAGGAGAGTAATAACACCCCCACGGAATGATAAGCAGTGGACCATCTCTAGAAGAGAGCCCCACAGGGATGAGAGACAAAAGTCCAATTCTGTCTCACGTCAAAGAACCGACATGGATCCCAGGGAGCTTCTCAACTTGAAGAGAAGGTTGGATAATATGGAGGCAAATAGGAAGGAGACTGATGGGAAGGCCGAACGAAACTACAATACTCTTCGGCCATTGTCCTAGGATTTGCTCGACCAAGGGCCTCCCGTGGGTTTCAAATTGCCCACATTGGACAAGTATTCAGGCGCGACCAATGCCTTAAATCATATGCAGCATTACGAGGCCACAATGTGCTTGGTCTCCTTTGAGGACGACATACTGTGCAAGGTACTCACTAACACCTTCACTGGTGCAGCACTTACGTGGTTTCGTGGCCTGATTACTGGTTGTATCACCTCATGGGAGTATATGAGGAAAAAGTTTTTGGATAGATTCTCTACGACTCGGGCTCGTAAGAAAACGGTCACCGACCTGAACAATATGACTCAAGGTAAAACAGAAAGTACAATGAGTTATTTTACAAGGTTCAAGGTGTTGGTCGATCAGATCGAGGAAGACCTCACAGATAGAGAGGTCATAAATTATTTAAGAAATGGAGTGTCCTCTCCTTATTTGGACTACGAGCTCCAAGTTAGGAGGGCGACCACAAGGAAGAAACTGTTTGAGAGGGCCTATGACGTGGCCATAGCTAAGGAGAGAAAGGAAAGAAAGAAAGACAAGGGCTCAAAGCATTCTGAGGCTGGTGAGTTGTCAAAATGGGGGCCGACGAAAAACAATGATAATAAGGGTAAGAACAGAACTAGGGCGACAGAAAGGGTCCTCGAAAGCTTTACCCCACTTACCGTGAGTCGGACTGAAATTATGAATACAGTCGACCTAGGTCCCCCAGCCCCAATGAATGCCCATAACAAATTCAAAAGGGACAATAGCATGTACTGCGAGTACCACAAGGACACTGGGCACACCACAGAAGAGTGCATGAGTCTGAAGAGGATCATCGAGAAGTGGGTGAGAGAAGGAAGGTTAGAGAAGTTTGTCAAGGGAGATCGACCTGTTGGTGGAGATCGACCTGCCAGATGGGTGCCAGAGCCAAGGCAACCTAGGCTAATTTTGGGGGTGATCACTGAAGAGACAAGCAACACCGCCCTAAAACATAAAAAATTTCAGCTGAACAAAGCTCCTTTTGTGCCTCCTAGAAGCTATGTTCCGGATGAGGTGATTAGTTTCTATACCTACAAGCTGGCTACCATCATGACTGCTAGGGAACAGATTTTGGTGATTCCAGGGTTGATCAATGATTGCAGGTCGACTGGAAGGATTTACCAATCACCGAGTTGATGCTAAGGGGCAGATCGAGCTGGAGGTTGATATCGAACATCATCCTTTGAGGACCGTGGCCAAGGTAACGTTCATTGTCATTGATGTCGTTAGTAATTACCATGCTATCTTGGGTATACCTAGGCAGGTCGCACTAGGAATGGTTCCTTCAATTCCCCACCAGAGAGTTAAGTTTCCCACCATGCTGGGAGTGGGATGCGTACTTAGCACAACCAGAGAATACCTGGATCACGTGCTACGGTTTAAGAAGAAGAGGGAGCTAGAAATTGATACTCCAGAGGCGAGCTTGAAGCTCACCAAATCTGTCACCACTACCTCAAGGTTATCCACAATCCGATGTGTTGAAGAGACGACCTATCCCTCACATGACCACATCATGACTGAGCCGACACGTCTCTCTGAAAATACTGAGGTCGCAATAGATGCAGTTATGGTCGATCAGATCGTCGTGGGCAACCTAAGCCTTCAAGTCAACCATAACTTGGGGGCCACCAGTGGGGAAATTGCTGCCGATCAAGATGGCATGATTGAGGCAGAAGCTCCACACTTGGGAGCTGAGGAAAAGAGAAGTATTAGAGAGATTATCATCGATACCCTACAGTTCAGAGACGGCCCAGAGCTGGAACCTGTCGACGAGCTGGAAGAAATAGTGGCCAATCCTTCCTACCCCGAGCAGCTCATCAGAATAGGGAGACAGTTGTCACCAGAGGAGAGATCAGAGATAGTTGGCTTGCTGAAGGAAAGTGTTGATGTGTTTTCTTGGAGGGTAGAAGAAATGAGGGGAATCAAGGAGGAGGTCGTTGTACATCGGCTGGAGGTCAACCCCACCTTCAAATTCAAAAGCCAGCGACTAAGAATCTTTACTGTAGACAAGGAGATTGCCATCAAAAAAAAGTTAAACAAACTTCTTAGTGCAGGTATTATTAAGGAGGCTTCCTACACTACCTGGCTGGCCAATGTTGTGATGGTCAAGAAATCCAATGTCAAATGGAGAATGTATGTCGACTTCACCGACCTAAATGTAGCTTGCCCAAAAGACAGCTATGTACTTCCAAGGATCAACAATCTAGTTGACTCGATAGCGGGACATGCCACCCTCAGTTTCCTCGACGCCAATTAGGGTTACCATCAAATCAGGATGGATGAGGATGACATAGAAAAAACCGCTTTCCATGCTGCTGGAGGGGTATACTGCTACACAAAAATGCCCTTCGGGCTAAAGAATGTTGGGGCTACCTACCAGAGAATGGTGAATAAGGTTTTTGCTTCCCAGATTGGCCGAAACATAGAGGCCTACATATATCGATGACATGGTCATCAAAACCAAGGTTGGTCGTCATGTGGTCGACCTAAGGGAGACGCTCGCCAATCTGCGAGCAAATGACATGAAGCTGAACCTGAGCAAGTGTGTCTTTGGGGTAGCTGCTGGCAAGTTCTTGGGGGTTCATGGTATCTCAGAAGGGTATTGAAGCGAATCCAGAAAAGATAAAGGCTTTGGTCGAGATGCAAGAACCAACATGCATTAAGGAGGTGCAGTGGCTAAATGGTAGGGTGGCAGCATTGGGTCATTTCATAGCCAAGTCAGTAGAAAGGCCTCTCCCCTTCTTCAAAACTTTGAGGGGGATGAAAAACTTTGAATGGATGACAGAATGTTCATCGTCGTTCCAACAGCTTAAGGAGTACCTCGCTTCTCCCCCAATGCTGAGTAGCCCGGTCCAAGGAGTGAGCGTGTACTTATATCTTTTAGCCAGAGATCGAGCTATGGCAGCAGTGTTAGTCAGAGAAGAAGTCGGGCATCAAAAGCCAATTTATTATGTGAGCAAGGCTTTGTTCGACGTCGAGGGGAGGTATTACAACAGTGAGAAGGTGGCCTACGCCTTGGTGATTGCAGCTACAAAGTTACGGGAGTATTTCTCAGCTCACCCCATGTCGTGTTGACAAATTCTCCTTTGAGAAAGATATTGCACAAGCCGGAAAGTTCAGGTTGATTTCTCAACTGGTCCATCGAGCTAACATAATTTGACATTGAGTACAGACCTCGAAAGGCCTTGAAAGCTCAACCTTTGGCAGACTTTTTGGTCGAGCTAACATTCACCAAAGAAGATAGCAAAGAGAGTGCCCCAAAAGAGAGCGTGAAAGGGAAAGAAAAGTTGAACCAGCAGGCAGTCAGTTTGCCCGATGATTGCTGGAAGGTTTACTCAGATGGTTCTGCTACTTAGAACGTCCGTGGAGCTGGAATTGTCTTGATCGAACCAGAGACGGGTAAGGTCTATGAAGAATCCCTTACATTTAGGTTCCAGGCCTCCAAAAACCAGGCCGAATATAAGGCCTTGATCGCATCAGTAGAGTATGCCAGATGTTTTGGTGCGACCAAAATCATAGCCTGCTGTGACTCTCAATTGATAGTGAACCAAATCAAGGGAGAATATGAAGTACTCAATACCGTTTTAATCAAATATTGTGAGCTAATGAAGAGGCTGGTCCAAGACTTGGAATTTTGGGAAATACAACAGCTAGGCCGTGAAGATAATAAGTTGGACGACCTACTATCCAAATTGGCCACATCAGACGAGCAACGAGGAGAACCAATCTCATACTTATAGCATCCAACGTACGAAAGAGTGCATGTTCTATGCTCGGTCAACAGCTCTAAGTGTTGGATTGACGAGATAAAGGCTTTCATAGAAACATGCAAGTTACCTTCTGACGAGCAAAAAGCGAGAGCGATCAAGAAGAAGTCCCCAAGGTTTACCATACATGGAGATGCACTATTCAAAAGATCTTTCATAAAGCCATTATTGAGGTGCGTTCATCCTATGGAGGTCACCCAACTCTTGGACGAGGTGCACTATGGGGTATGTGGTGGACACTCGGGGGCCAGAACTTTGGCAGATAGAATACTTACGTTGGGATACTATTGGCCTTACCTGAGGGAAGATGTTCCTGAATTCGTGAGGAAATGTGACAAGTGTCAGAGGTATTCCGACCAACAAAAGCTCCCAACTACCGAGCAAACACCTGTAGTCGCTGCTTGGCCATTCTACATGTGGGGAGTAGATTTAATCGGTTCCTTCCCACCCGCCCATGGAAATTGCAAGTATGTGATCGTAGCCATTGACTACTTCACAAAGTGGATCGAAGCAAAGCCCTTGTCCAAGATTACAGAGGAAAACTCCATCAACTTTATCCACAACTATATCTGGTGTCATTTTGGGGTGCCACATGCAATTGTGTCGGAAAACGGGCTGCAATTTTCCACAGCATTTGAAACAGAGATAAACAGATTGGGGGTCAAGCATTTGAAGTCTTTGATCGCATATCCCCAAGGTAACCGACAGGAAGAAGCAACAAACAAGCTCATATTATCAGCACTAAGTAAGGGCCTCATTGGTCGAGCTGGTAGATAGTTGAACGAACTGCCCCTTGCTCTTTGGACAGTTCCCACAACCACTAGGGGCCCACAGGGGAAACCCCATTCGCCCTTACTTTTGGATCAGAATCTATGGTACCTATAGAGCTACGAATTCCTACAGCTAGGGTGGCTTTGTTTGATCAGAACCTGAATGACTCCAACAGATTGCTCAACTTAGACTTGCTGGAAGAGAAACGGACAACTGCTCAGCTCAGAATGGTGAACTACAAATAAAAAACTAAGGGCTATCACGACCAAAAGGTCAAGAAAAGGTCGTTCAATGTTGGAGACTACATGCTAAGGAAGATTGATGTAACAGGAAGGAAGGCTAAACATAATAAGTTATCTCCTAACCGGGAGGGACCCAACATCGTAACTCGAATTGTTAAGGAAGGGACCTACATGATTGGTCATCCAGGTGGTGACGAGCTAAAAATCCTTGGCATGCTAGCCACTTAGCTAGATATTAATTTTGATTGATCATTGTATGTAATGACCCACTTTATCAATAAAATGGAAGTTCTATTCACAGACTATGCCACCTTCGTACTTTGTTCAAATCAGTTCTGACCATTAGGTCGATCTCGAATTATTAAACAGACTTGACTGAAGTTCTAAGTCGACCTCGTTCTTAAACAGGTCCGACTAAAGACCTAAGTCAGTCTCGTTCTTTAATCAGACTCGACTAAAGTCCTAAGTCGACCTCGTTCTTAAACATGTCCGACTGAAGACTTAAGTCAGCCTTGTTCTTTAAACAGATTCGACTAAAGTCCTAAGTCGACCTCGTTTTTAAACAGGTTCGACTTTCTTAAACAGGTCCGACTGAAGACTTAAGTCAGCCTCGTTCTTTAAACAAACTCGACTAAAGTCCTAAGTCGACCTCGTTCTTAAACTGGTCCGACTGAAGACTTAAGTCAGTCTCGTTCTTTAAACAGACTCAACTAAAGTCCTAAATTGACCTCGTTCTTAAACAGGTCCGACTGAAGACTTAAGTCAGCCTCGTTTTTTAAACAGACTCGACTGAAATCTTAGATCGACCTCATTCTTAAACAGGTTCGATCAAAAAGTTATGCCAATTTAGTTCATCGAATCAAACTCTTATTTGATCTAGTTCGACAAACAAACAGAAGTATGAATCAAAGTAGAATGATTTAATGAGTCAACTAGTATTAAATGAAAAGTCCCCCAAAAGCGGGCCAGGACTTATACAGATTAAAGTTACGAGTTAAGTGCCTCCCAAACCGAGCCAAGGCATGTGATTACAAATAAAGTGAAAAATTGTTATGGAACTTGTTCGATTACAAAAGATAAGTCAAAAAAGGAAAGACCAGTCATCCTGGTTATCAGCACGGTCCTGCTCTTGTTCTTGCTGTTGCTCTTGCTGCTCGACTTGATCGAAGACATGATCTTAGGTAACTTCACCCTCCTCCATCTCTTCAGCTTCATCAAGCTCCTTGAGGATTGTATTGAAATTTATTAGCTCGATGGGAAGGGCAACCCACAGCTCTGCACCATCTTCATTGTCTTGCTGAGCTATCACAGCCAGATCGTTGCGTTGAAGGGAACTAATGGATGGCCAGCTCGAGCATCCATATCATCCAGCTTTTCAGAAGCCCACTTAGCTAGCTTGCTAACGGGAAGGTCGACGGAGGGATCCACAATAGCCCGGTGGGCCATGTGCTGACGCCCAACATCATAGAAAGCCTTTGCTCGGCTAACTATTATGTCGTAACACTCATCACTCCGCTTGAAAGTCTCCATGGCAGCTATCACCCTAGCATGGGCCTCCTCCTCCCACTTAGCTCGAGCTGCCTTTTGGTCCTCATCCATCTTTATTATTCCAGCATTACGCTCTTAGACAAAAGCAGTCATCGTAGTCAGGTCACTCTCCAACTTGTTCCTCTCCAGCTTGGCAGTAACAGCCCCCACTTTTTCAAGATAGTGATGCACTCATCCCTGGTCATCTCCTTGTATGGTCCCTCTAACCATTTATAAACCCTAAGGTTCCCAGTGTTATACCCTTATCTAACACCTGATTCACACCCAAAGGTCCTAGCCATGGCGGGAGTGAAGAAAAAGCTTGAAATTAAATCTTGCTACAAAGGAATCGAAGGGTACCTTGGTTAAATCGAAGAGGAGAAAACTCAAAGACGAGAATGGATGCAGCTTGGTTGCACTAGGAAATCAAAAACTCCTTGCCTTTTGTTCTTGCTGGGTGTACGAGAATTTGGGGATTTTAAAGTTGGAAAAGGAAAAGGATTTGTCTTTTTATACTTATCCCAATCCTTACCTAAATTGGAAAGGTTTAGGGGCACAACGGATAATTCTCTCAATTAATGCCAGCAACGGTTCCCAAGGTGAATGTCCAAACCAAACGCAGTACCCTATAATCATTACGGCGCTCCAACGGATCCAACCGTCAAAAAAGTCAATGGTCGAGATCAAGCCACGTCAACTTTGTCGACCATCTGACAACGTCGACCAATCAACAACGTCGATCATCCAACTACGAGCTACTTAAGACTCCACAAATTTTTCATAACTTCCTGGTCAACAAAGTCAACACAGAAAGTTGGGGGCCACTGAACGGAATAAAAGCGACGGGCCAGGCCCAACAGATCAAGCCCAATATTTCAGTCACCAGTTTACTCTATTATTGAATTGGCCGACCCAATTGCTACATTGCCAACGGCCCAGCATCGATCAGTCAACCTAGCTCATTGTCCGACCATCATTGGTCCCAACCTAGCTTCGTCCGACATACGATCATATACTTGCACAATTATTGTCAAGCCAAAGCATAAATTCAGGTCGCACTTGGCTACTCAATCAACCTCGACCTGCCAACACGTGCGTCAATCCACGTCATTATTTGTAAGGTCTCCTACTTTCTCGGAGTCAGTTACGCCAAGATTATCTCCACAATTCTAGGGATTCAACGTGATCTTATATCAACACTATAAATACCCTACATCATCCAACGTGAACGGGTAATGTCTCATTTGCTATTTGAGTAATTCCTTTATTCAATTGAGTTTATAAGCAAAATATACTTTATCTCATCATCACGCCGGAGGCTCATAGCCGGAGACAATCCCAGCTAGTCGTGTGTTCGTGATTTCAGGTCTAATAGCTGGAGATCAACCTAATTGCTGAACTGAGACTGATCTGGACCGTTTCCTGCATTATCAAAATGATTGTTATTTTAATAAGTAACAAGCAAGTAAAACATATTTTATATTAAAAAATATCTTTTGAAATGGATGGATTTTTGTAAGACATCGTAAGTATTTTATTTTAGTTTATACTTTGACCCCCCCCCTTAGACGTGCCATACGGCCTGTTTAAGATCGTGGGACCTAAAATTCCAAACCGTTGATCGAATCGTGGACAAACGAGAAACAGCAAATCGTCGAACCGATCAAATCGTGGACCACCGGTTAAAGTTTCGAATTCGATTTTAGCTCATGTATCGACGGTTTAGATCGACGGTCGAACCACTGGTTTAACCGGCTTTAAATAGTATTTTTTTAGGTAATTTTATTAGTATTTTTAAGTAATTAGGTAGTTGTTTTCGTATTTTTCAAAATATTTTCGTCTTACATCTCAAGTCTTACATATCCCTTATTTATTTTAAAAATTGTTTGTGAAAAAATATATAATATATATAAAAATGCCTTCAAAACATTATAAAAAAACTAGAAAAAAAACGTTTTCAAATTTTTCAAAAAAACAAAATTTAAAATATCCTTTAATTTGGGTTAAAAAAACCCGTATAAAACCGGAAAATTGGACCGGACCGGCACCAGAAATCAGAATCGTGAATCGTAAGTCGGGGGTCCGATTTCAATCGGCCTTTTCCTCAAACCCGTCGACCGCCGATTTTTGACCGTGAACGAGCGGTCCGGTCCAACCGGTCACGTCTTAACCCTTACTTCAATTTCGTCTACGTCACTACCGGATAACCTGATTATGTACTATTAACCACTATGGATTTAACAATGGAACATATAACAAAAACTACTTTTGAAAGATATATATTACAAAAAATCACACAAGTTGGATATTAACAAAAACTATTTGAATATTTTAAAAAACTACTTTTTATAATTTATTTTTATGCGTTTATCTGTCAAATAACTGATAAATGCATTTATAAGTGATAAACAACTGATAAATGCAATTTATCAGTTATAAATGCATTTATCAGTTGTTTAACTAAAAACCTAAGTACAAAATATCCTTTAAAAACTGATAAATTAATTTATCAATTATAAACAAATGTTAAATGCATTTAGTAGTTATTTTAACTAAAAAGGCAAAAAAATTAAAAAAATAATAAAAAATAAATAAAAGAAAAGTAGTTTTTTTGTAATATCATAACTTATATATATATATTTTTTTGTAAATAGGATCAGATCGGACGGTCCAGATCCATTCGATCTTAATTGTGTCTTTTCCCTAAAAGACAGCACAACTCTTGGAAAACTATAAAAGGATCCCCCAGGTTTGACAATTTCATTCATTCAGTTATCAACCATTCAATAGAAAATTAGAGAGAGAGAGAGAGAGAGAGAGAGAGAGAGAGAGAGAGAGAGAGAGAGAGAGAGAGAGAGAGAGAGAGAGAGCATATTGAAGCATAAAATTCCTTTCAAATCCAGAAGTTCCAAACATTCAAATTTGTTCGCCGAAGTCGTTAATTTGTAGTGCTCCTATTAACGACAGTTAAAATCGTTGTATCTTACAAGAAGATTGCCGATAACCGTTATCACCAGTGCGGGGCAATTACTTCTTACGGAAATTGTGTCCAACACAAGTCTCGACTTTTCGCATTCCAGTTTCATTAATTTTGGGTTTTATTTTTTTCAGTTAATTCTTTAAGATTTTTTTTTTTTGAAATTCCGTTATTTTCCATACAATCGTAAGAAGTAATTTACGTTTTCTTAAGGAAATGACAACCGAAAACAAAACCTCTCTATCATCTGGGGCTACACCCCGTTAACAGTCAAATGCAATGAACCAGATGGTTGCACATGCTCCTGCTTCGACTTATCCATGACTTGGCAAGGAACTAATGAAGTTCGAACGGGTGGACTTCAAAAGTAGCCAACAAAAGATGTTGTACTCTTTGACCACCCTCAGTTTGAAGAAGTTCCTCGAAGAGGTTAATCCTGCTATACAGGATAATGATCCCGAACCGCAAAGGCAGATAGCTAAAGAGGCTTGGGATCATGAAAATCTCATATGTAAAATGTACATATTGAGTGGGATAAATGATGCCCTTTACCAAGAGCACTGTCTCATTGAGACAGCGAAGGAGTTATGGAAATCTTTGGAACGGGTTTATATGATTGAAGAGACCGGCTCCAGAAGTCAAGATAATGTCAATGAAAGACTGAATGAGCTTGACTTAACATCAATGGTGTGTGAAGCCAACTTAGCAAAGTTGGAAGACAAACCAAAGGAAAGGTGGATAGTCATTGGAGCTACCCACCGTATATGTGCTGATAAGGAGAGCTTCTCATCATACATTCCTATCAATGGAAGGAAGGTGTACATGGGAAACTCTGCTGCTTCCAATATCGTAGGACTTGAAAATGTTGTGCTGAAAATAACTTTCGATGAACTGACGCTCATGGATGTGTTGCATGTCCCAGACATTCTCAAGAACCTTGTGTCTGGATCCTTATTGAACAATGTTAGTTTTAGACTAGTATTTGAAACATAATTTTGCTACGACCAAAGGTAGTCAATTCATGGGAAATGGGTACCTTGATAAAGTTCTTTTCAAAATGAATGTAATGAATGTTATCCGCCCTAATGCGATGAATAAAAGTATTTCTTATGTTTACTTGTTGGAGAGTCCTAATTTACGACATGATAGATTAGGTCACGTGAATTTCAACACAATTAAGAAGTTAGTGAGTCAAGAATTAATTCCTATGAATAAATTCGACTCGACTGGCAAGTGTGAAATTTGCGTTAAAGCGAAGATGACTAAGTCATCATTTTCCTCGGTAATAAAAAACACAACACCACTTAAATTAGTTCACATAGATATATGTGATCTAAAGTATATGCAAACTCGAGGTGGGAAAAAGTACTTCATTACTTTATAAACGATAGCACAAGATATTATTATTTATATCTATTGAAAAGTAAGGATGAAGCCTTGGGGGCTTTCCAGAATTATAAGATTGAAGTTGAGAATCAACTTAATTTAAAGATTAAGAAGATTCGAAGCAATCGAGGAGGAGAATATGTAGCACCATTTGAAGATATATGTTGGAAATCTGGCATTATTCATCAAACGACGGCTTCGTATACACCTCAGTCTAACGGAGTAGCTGAACACAAGAATCGTACTATTAGGGAGATGATGAATGCAATGTGAATAACCTCTGGCTTACCCGACAACTTGTGGGGGGGAAGCAATACTCTCGTCCAACTACATTCTTAATAAGATACCTAAGAAAGGAATTGATAAAACTCCTAACGAATTATGGCATAATCGTAAGACGTGTTATAAATACCTTAAAGTGTGGGGGTGTCTAGATAAGTTTGAAGTACCTAAGCCAAAGCAAGTCAATATCGGTCCAAAGAATATAAGCTGCATTTTCATTGGATATGCGAGCAATAGAAGTGCCTATCGGTTTATAGTGCACAAGTCAAACATTCCTGATATAAATGAAGGAATGACGATAGAATCAAGGAATGTCATTATTTGAGAATATCTTTCCCGCGAAGGAAAATAAAGATTCAAGTTTTAATAAGAGAACTTATAAAGTTACAAATGGTACATCTCAAGGAGAAGATGAAGGACCTGGATGTAGTAAGAGAGCAAGAGTGGAAAAGTCTTTGGTCCTGATTTTCTATCATATATGTTAGAAAATGAACCAGCTACTGCTAAAGAAGCTTTATCTGGTCCAGATAGTCTGTTCTAGAAAGAAGCAATTAACAGTAAAATAGAGTCCATAATACATAATAATACCCGGGAGTTGGTTGATCTCCCTCCAGTATGCATACCGTTGGGTTGCAAGTGAATCCTTAAAAGGAAGTATAAAGAAGATGGATCTATAGATAAGTACAAAGCCCGGTGTGAGTACGCCAATCCAATTCGCGACCCTTTACAGATGCCTTTTAAAATAATAAAATTGCACTAGGGGCGTTTTGGTAAATTTCCGATCCATTACGAGACTTCTGGAAACTTTTTATAAGTTTTTGCGAAGGAAGTACTTTTAAGTCATTTCTCCCTGCAAAAGGACCTACAAAGAATTAATTGTTTTGGACTTGCTGGAAATTAATTCGGAATGTTCCAGAACCAGTTGCTTGGCGCTGAAAATGGTTAGTGGCATGTTGTGTCACGCGACACAACGAGCCATGGAAAGCAGAAGCGTTACGCCGTGCGACACAAGTAGCCCCTCACCAACAGCCTATAAATTGGACCCTCCCCCTCTCATTTCTGGATCCCTTTTCCAGTTCCCTACTGTTACCCTGCCAAAATATGCCCATAATCTCGTCTCTCTCCTCCTTCCATACAAACCCACACCAATTCCTTCAAATCCCTAATCTCTCATACAATATCCACCCATCTACCTCCATATACCCCATACCAACTGAAGATCCAAGGCTACTCTCAATCTCTGGATTTAAATCCACATACTGCAGCTGATTTGAAGGTCACTACACCTAACTTGGTGTAGTGATTTTGGATCTACAAGGGTAACAATTCCCTTCCTATTTCTCTCTCTCTCTCATATTTGTTCATTGCATAATTTATAGTAATCTCTGTTCATTGACTTGATAATCAAGCTCCATCTGCTCTGATTATCAAGTCACAATCGCCATCTCTCTGTTTAAGTTGCTTTGATTGGTATATTTGATGTTCATGGTTTAATTAGATCATATTTGTGGCTTGTTCATCAAGGGAGTGTGGATCCCTCCATATCCACACCCCCTTGGTCGATTCGTGGTTGATTCGTTGTTTTCTGAGTTGAATTGGTGTTCTAATTCGATCTGTTTGGATCTCTGTTGTTTCTGATTTCAAATTGTAAAGTCTCTGCAGAGAGGCATGTTATGTCACGCGACACAACTGGCCACTCCAGGTCCTGTGTAGTGCGACATAACTAGCCACTCTGCAGAGACCATCATTTCAGTTGTAATTCGTTCATCTAGTTTACTTGTCACTTAAAATAGAGTGTGGATCCTCAATATCCACACTCATTTGAAGTGATTGTGTTGATCTCTGTTATCTCGTGGCCTTGTAATCTGTTGATTTTGGTTGAGACCGTCCTTTGGTTTTCTCTGTAATCCCAACTTTGTAAGATCTCTGCAAACTGGTATGGTGTGTCACGCACACTTGACCATCCCAGGTCCTGTGTCACGCGACACACTTGACCATCCCAGGTCCTGTGTCACGCGACACATGTAACCACTTTGCAGCTGGTCCATTTCAGTTGTAAGTTGTTCATTTCAATGTATTCTGGGATGTGGCCCCTATGTCAATTGGTTCACAAGATGTATCTTCCTTCGTTGATCAATAAAACAAGGCATTAAAATGCATTTTATCATATTTTTTGTCTCACATAAATTGCACACACATTTGAATGTTTTGGTTGTTGAACATAGAAAGACTCATTTACGAACGAGGCGTGTTGGGTGAACCCTCGGTTCTTCCCAACACGTAACCTGACCCCCAAACCCAAATTCTCATTTTTAAAAGGTTTTCAATGTTTCCTTTAAAACGGCATGGCGACTCCTCATTTTCTAAATGATTTTCGGCGAGCGTACATTCAGTGGCGACTCTACTGGGGACTTGAAACCTGTTTTCAAAAGTGGGTAAAACTTTCGTGCTTGTTCAACATTCATTTCATTCATTTGTGTGTACATTGTTGGTGACATTATATGTGTATAAATGCATTTATTGCTTTGCTTTATTCCTTTTCCTCCTTGTGTCCCATTTTGGTGTGCTGATGCTTGGGGCTGAGCTATTGTATTGAGCTTGGAGGCTGGGGCTGGTTCTGCTCGTTATTTAGATTCTGGAAATGGCTTCTTCTGTCACGCGACAGAACCTGCCATAGCTGTCCTGTGTCACGCGATAGTTGTGGCCATTCTGCAGGATTTGAATTTTTGATACAGGTTGAGATTGGGGGCAATTCCCATGATCAAATTATTGATCATTTTGATTATTGTGCTCTGTGGGGTGTTGATTTTCCTTTTATCACCCCTTTTAAAATAAAAAAAATATATAAAAAACAAAAAAATCTTTTTCATAAATAAAGGAACATAGTCATCTGCACACTACGTCACATAGATCTAGAACCCTTTGGTGCGATTGACGGTATCGCGGACGGTGATGTATGTCGCCTACGCTTGAGCGCTTAATATCAAACCTTTCTCCCTAGCGCATTATAGATGGAGCCACACTTTTAAAGCTTACCCAACGGTTGATTTTTGACACAACGTTTTCAAATACACTAAAATGAATTGTTTCAAAACTTATAATAGAATTTCATACCTATCCCAAAACCTAGCACGTGTGGGCATGTTGCCATTGCAACATGGTTTCGAGTAGGGACAAGTCACTCTCGCGACATGTTCTAACGAGAGATCATGTCGCATTGTCAACGTGCACCGACGAGAGGTCATGCCGGATTTTTTCTTGAAATTCTTCAGGAATACCCGTTATGCTGCCCAAATTTCCCCAGAAATTTGGATTGCTCGTCCGTCCCATAAATGCTCAGATTTTATTTAGGTATCATTGCGTATTATTAATTTTTAATCAGTGCATTTGGTATATTTTTGGATGGTGTGTCGCTAGGTTCCCCCGAGGTCTAGATTGCGTGAATAAGGGCTTATCCTTTCCCAACCATTCATAGGACTTAAAAGACACTGATTTATACTTGAACATTAATAAAATGTTGCATGAGTCCATCTCCTTTCCCGTTCTTCCCTCTCCTTTACCTTCTCAAGGTTCTCTATCCTCCACCTTATACACGCTCTCTCCTCTCCAGTTACGGCAAGTTGGGTGCGCGCTCCGATTCCCGATGCTCGTTTGGTTCGCGTTTCTGAGGCAGTTGCAGTTTCGGCAGAGTTTACATCTGATTCAGTTTTAGAGATGTCTGGTGCAGAGAATGGTATGACTACTCAATCTGGGGGTTCATCTGCCACGGGTCAACAAGGCATGCATGATCTGTCTATGGAAGAGATGAAGGCTACTATGGAAGCCGCTCTAGTTAGAGAGCATGAGGCTCAGTTACTCGCTCAAGCCGCTAAAGCTAGAGAAGATGCTGCACACTCTAGGTTTGTAGAAGCAATGAGATGCCGTGGTATTACTGTGATCCAATGTGCTGATGGGACTTATGAGGAGATTACTGATGCCAACGAGTTTGATGTTGAGACCAGAAATGTCTCCCTTCCTCCCCTTGCTCCAACATCTCATCCAATTCAAGTTCTAAGTCATGGTGTGCAGTCAAGCCCTCAAACAAGTTTTGGTTTAGTTGGAGGACCACAACCGATCTTCTAAGATTTGACCTCCTCACCAATTCCCAATGCTTCCGTGCCTCTAAGCCAATTTGGGTCCCAGCTTTCGAACAGTCAAGGCTTGTTATTTCCAGGTTCTCAGTATCAACAGGGTCAGTTTCATGGTCCTCACTTCCAGAGTAACTCCCAGTATCAGAGTCAGCACCCTTGCTCCAGGAACCAGCTCAGCCAGGATGGATTTCTGCAGTTTCCTGTTAACCAACCTCAACCTTAAGGATGTAGGTCTCGGCCTTTAATGGGTTCAGCTTTTGGATTTGACTCATCATCTATGCAACATCCGTAGTCAGCTCCATACTTGCCTGTTAGTGCTTCTCTGCAGAATCAGAATTCTCCAACTGGTCGGTTTAATCATTTGCCAGCTCCAGCATCTTGGTCAGCTCAGCCGTCTTTCTTCCAATCAGCCAGTGCCAAACCTCCTTCAACTATTGATCCCGCTCTTCCTCAGCTTCCCGGGATGACTCCAGAAGTGGCTGTGCTAATTTTTGATACAGGTTGTGATTGGGGGCAATTCCCATGATCAAATTATTGATCATTTTGATTATTGTGCTCTGTGGGGTGTGTGTGTTGATTTTCCTTTTATCACCCCTTTTCAAATAAAAAAAAAACAAAAAACAAAAAAAATCTTTTTCATAAATAAAGGAACATAGTCATCCGCACACTACGTCACATAGATCTAGAACCCTTTGGTGCGATTGACGGTATCGCGGACGGTGATGTATGTCGCCTACGCTTGAGCGCCTAATATCAAACCTTTCCCCCTAGCGCATTATAGGTGGAGCCACACTTTTAAAGCTTACCCAACGGTTGGTTTTTGACACAACGTTTTCAAATACACTAAAATGAATTGTTTCAAAATTTATAATAGGCTTTCTGTTAGTCAAATATATGTTTAGATTTAGAATTGCTTAATCCCAATCACAACAAGCATTAATGTGGACCCCTAATTAATTTAGATCAAATAGAATTTTTCTATGTATGTTAGGTTCCCTTAGTGCTGTGCTAGTGTTTTTATTATGTAATTCTCTTAAGCTTTGAAGACTTGAAGACCTGAGAATTTCCACCAAGCATGTGAGTTACCTGTTGAAGCTGTCTTACCGGTTGACCTCTCAAACCGGTATTCATGCCTTACCGGCCACCTTACCTAGCCGATATCTCCCTTGCCGGTTAAAGCTTGCTCATCAAGCTTCCCTTGGTTAGCCGATGCATTAATTGCTCCCAACTACCCAGCCATCAACTTTAGCCAAAGTTGGTAAAGCAAGCATGCTGACAAGACATCTCTGCAACAAATCAGTACCTTCTTGAAGAATGTCAAGTAACCAGTACTCACAGCGCCCCAACTAATCTATGGAAATCCTCTCTATCCAATCTCAGGCATTTAATGCAAGGATCTTCTCATTTAATGCCTGCCAGTCCAAGTCATCATTACAACTTCTTCAAAGACAACGGCTCCTTTTCAAAGTTCACTATAAATAGTTTCCTCGGAGCATTGAAGAAGGTTGGTGCATTTATGCTCCTTGAGAGTGAGCTTCTCTGAACTACCAACCTGCAAATCCCCTAGTTCAAAGCATTCAAACCAAGTCCCCTCTTTCACTAGACATCTCTGTAGGACTTAAACACTGAGCACCTCAATCAATACTGTAGTGTTCCCTTATTAGATTACTCATGGAACACATTGATTGATTCACACACAACACCCTAGAGAAATCAGCTCAACTTGTGAGCACATCTCTAGAAAACACCTGGTCTTTATTGTAGCACGATCCGCTAGTGGTCACCTTTAGTTTGGCAGCCTTCAATCATTGGCTTGCAACTTGTAATAGGTAGAATCCATTAATATTGTAGTGCACTTTCACAAATCCAAGTTCTGACCAAACTTGGTAGAGGACGTAGCAGTTATTTAACACTGTGAACCTCTTCAAACAATGTGTCATTTCTTTGTGAGTTTGTTTATTTCTCGTTATGCTGTTGTAACTGGTTGATAATCTCTCAACTGGTCACAACCTATTGAATCAACTTACTGCTTAACTTGTTTGTCTTACTTGGAGATAAAATTTGTCCTTGTTATTGTTGCATGAGTTTTTGACTTACTGGCTTTTCAACTTTACCTCACCGGTTTTATACCCTCCTAACCGAAATCTCCGCTGTGCAAAATCACTTTACCGGTTAGCCATTGTATTGCCTTCAATCATTTTCAAAGACTAAAAGTTTTCATCAAAAAGTTTTATACAGGCTATTCACCCCCCCTCTAGCCTGATTCCTACCATTTGGGACCTAACAATTGGTATCAGAGCAAGCAATTTTTGAAAATCATTTTTCCAAGCTTAACCGCTTGAATTGCCAATTCCAAAATGGCAGGAAAAATCATGCAAACATACAACTTGGCAACCGTTCCCATGTTGAACGAAAATGAATTTCCAGTATGGAAAAACAAAATCATGCGGTACTTGGACTCAATAGATGATAGGTTAATTACTGTAGTCAGAGATGGTCCCATGACACCCCTGAAAATCAATCTTGCTACCAGAGCTCCCAAAACTCCTCTCATGGATCATACAGATAGAGCGTCTGAACAAGATTTTGAGGTTTATGAAACTTATGTGCCAAAACCACGTGAAGAGTGGACTGAGGATGACAAACTTTGTGATTCCTTAGACAGAAAAGCTTTGCACATCATAACCTCAGGACTTGATGACAGACTGTACAAACAAGTACAATGCTATGAGACTGCTCAACAAGTGTGGCAAAGTCTACTCAGATATTTTGAAGGAGATCAAGTGGCCAAGGACAACAGACTCTACAAAAGTGTTGCTGAGTTTGAGTCCTTCAAGAAGAATCCAAATGAGACATTAAAGGAAACGTACGACCGTTTCTGCGAGGTGAGTAATTCTTGTGCATCTTTAGGTAGAGTTTACACTATGAAAGACCTAAACATGAGATTCCTCAATTCTCTTGGAGACTTGTGGCATGTAAAGGTTGCTATTTTGAAAGAATGTCGTGATTTGAACGTTACTCATATCCAGAACATTGTGTCTACTTTGTTTTTATATGAGGAAGAGCTCAACCGGCTGAGTGGAGTTAAAAAACAATTTAAAAATCTATCTCTGCCAGCTCAGACTGAGATCTTCCCTGGTTCTTCTATGCTTACCAGCCAAACTGCTACCAATGACTCTCCCTCAATCTCTCAGCCTCAACCAACTCAAACCAATACACCATCTAGTGTGATTTTTGAGGAAGAAGATGAATTTGCTGCCTTTGCTAGAAACTATAGAAAGTTCAAAGATTTTAAAAGATCCCAACAAACACACAGCAAATCCTTCCAACCCAAATCCTCATCATTTCAAAGATCTGGAAATTTTCAAAAGAAAGGCCAAACCTAAACCTCAACCGACGGAAAGAATGCCCAAGGTGAGCTTGTGTGTTATAACTGTAGAAAACCCGGCCATTTTGCCTCCAAATGTCCTCAACCTAAATATGAATTTTTGAGGAAGAAACCATTCAAGAAATTTCCTAGATCTAAATCTAAGAGCTTAGTTGCCGAAGATGGAACCGAAAAAGCTATGCCAGTTTGGTTCGAGACTGACTCTGAGAATAAGGATGCTGACATAGATGAAGAAGCTGATGTCAGTTTTGTTGCTATTGATGGAACCGATGATAAACCCATCTCCTTGCAGTCACCTATCTACAGACACCCCAATTCCAGTGAACACTCATCTTATAATGACCAGACCCTACCTAGGAGATCTCCCTTGACCTACTTTGACGAACCAATTCCTATTTCCAAGTCAGATGAAGGTAACCCTTATAATTTCAAAATTCAGAACATAGGTGGATCCCTTTATGGTCAGTGTAAAACCATGCCCACTCTCCGACCGCTGATGCAACCAATTCAACAGACCTACCAAGCTCAAGCCTTACCGATTTCCTCTTATCAACCGACGCTTGAGACCCGACCGATTCACTTCTTAAAGCCCCTAACCGAACCAAGCCCTCAACCGATATCATCACTACCAAATTTTGATCCCAATTTTGAACCATCACCCTCTCCCTCTCAGCCTACCGTTGACCCTATGCCAAATATGTCAAAGTCTGAAATGGCAGAGGTGATGAATGAGCTCTTCTCAGATTTTGAAAAATTAAATGAAGCTCACAAAATTATGGCTGCTAATTTTAAAAAGATTTCAACTGAAAATGATTCTTTGAAAGCTGAAATAAAAATTTTGAAAGAAAGTAAGCTAGAGTCAGATCAGTTGAAGAAAGATAATCAAGAACTCACTGAGAGACTGAATATATCTGTTTGTCAAATTGCTGATCTTGTGTCAAGAAATAATTCTCTTTTAAAAACCATTGACAAATTTTCAAAATCCCGAGATGCTATGGAGACTATTATACAAGATCAGATATCTCCTAACCGAGATGTAACAACTGGAATAAGCTTTACCTCCAGCAGTAAGGAAAAAGACAGCAATGACAAACCTGTTACTAAGTCTGTTACTGAGAACTTGATGGGTAAATTCGATGATGCTCAATCCAAATTGAATAAGAGAGAGTTAACTAGACCTTTCAGTGCTGTTCCACATACATATCCCAAAATTGAGGAACAGATGAAGGCCAAGATTGACAAGAACAAATCCCAATGGACCGAGGTAGCTGATCCTGAGTTAGGACAATATGTCCCACTTAGTGATGGAGACAGCAAAGGTGGAATTAAAATTGTTGATCAGGTTGCTGGTCAGGAAACCGCTACCGGTAAGGCAGCCCCAACCGGTAAAGGAGTAACCGGTAAGACAACTGCCACCGGTCATCAAACCGGTAAGGACTCCCCAACCGGTAAAAGCTTTCCTAAACCTAAGCAACCGACTAACAAAGGTAATTCCATCACCTTCGTCCCCAAAGGATCTGTTTCTGCTCAATCAGTGAACTCTTTTGAAGCAATGGCCAAATTGAACATTAGCTCATCTAAACCCTCACAGCCATCTTCAAACAAATGTACAAATTGTGGTTTTATTGGTCACAAGGCTTATGAATGCCTCTTGAAGCACCTATCTGGACCCACTGAGTCTAAAAGCTCAGGTGGTGGCCAGGTATGGCTGCCAAAGAGGAACTAACTCTTTGGACCCAAAAGAATAAGGGGGACCATAAGCTTACTGTTTTATTTCAGGAATGCTTAATGGCCTCAACCGATGCCGATAAGGATGTTTGGATTATGGACAGTGGTTGCTCTAGGCATATGACTGGACATGCCGATCTCCTAACCGATCTTGAAGAAGCATCTGGTCCTCCAGTTGTCTTTGGTGACAACGCAAAGGGTAAAATTATCGGTCGTGGATCCATCAAAAGAGGTACGATCAGTACATGGAAAGGTATCTTTGGTGGATGGTCTGAAACATAACCTTCTCTCTATATCACAATTCTGTGATAAAGGTATGCATTGTGTTTTCAATTCTTCCAATTGCTATGTGAAAGACATTGCTACAGGCGAAACACTTCTCACTGGATACAGAAAAGGTAACGTATATGCTATCGATTTAAACAATGTTTCGAATGTTACTAATGTTTGTTTTGTAGCTAAGAACATCAGTGAGAACTCCTGGCTATGGCATAAGAGACTCAGTCACTTGAATTTTAAATACCTATCCAAGCTGGCTAATCAAAATCTAGTTGCCGGCTTACCTCAAGTGTCTGCTAATCATGAAAGCAAATGCAGAGCCTGCCAATTAGGAAAACAACATAAAGAATCATTCCACAGCAAGCCCTGCATGTCCACTTCTAGATGCCTCCAGTTGCTACATATGGATCTGTTTGGCCCCACAACTACTGCCAGTTTAGGGGGTAGCAGATATGCTTTAGTTGTTGTAGACGACTTCTCGAGATATACATGGGTAGAGACTTTTGCTTCAAAGGATGATACATATGAAGTTGCTACCAGATTATTTCGTCTACTTCAAACCCAAAAGGAGTGTGACATCATCAGTATGAGATCAGATAATGGAACAGAGTTCAAAAATAATGGAATCGCTCAGTACTGTGATGATCACGAAATAGACCACAATTTCTCAGCTGCTGGAACACCGCAACAAAATGGTGTAGTTGAGAGAAAGAACAATACTTTGATCGAAGCCGGAAAAACAATGATAACCGAAGCTAGGCTTCCCAAGTATTTTTGGGCCGAAGCTATCCATACAGCCTGCTTCACCCAGAATAGATCTTTGGTCAACAAGTTTCACAACAAGACCCCTTATGAGCTATGGCGTGGCAGAATTCCCAACATTGGTTTCTTCAAGATCTTCGGCTGCAAATGCTATGTACTTTACAACGGTAAAGAGCGCCGAGGTAAATTTGATGAAAAAGCTGATGAAGGTATCTTTGTGGGATACGTCAAGCACAGTAAGGCATTTAGAGTTTTTAATAAACGGTTGCTGAAAATTGTTGAATCTGTTCATGTTACATTTGATGAATTTGATTTGCTAGAGTTTGATAAGACTCCAAATAGTACTGATAATTCTGGTGTGTTTGAGACAGGTGAAGCAAGTAATCAGAATCAAAATCAATCCACCAGTATCAATGCAAATCAACCTCCAGCTCAGCCCTCAGCCTCTAGTGGTGTAACCTTTAGAGACCTAGTTGATGACTCCTTCTTTCCTCAATCGGTTAGGCAATCCAATATACAAACCCAGCTAACCGATCCTCTTCCAACTAGTCCTCATGTTTCCATTCCTAATTCACCACCTGAAGCTGAACCAATTTCACCCACCAACTTACCGTTTACCTCTCCACTTACCGATCACCACCATCAGTCAGCATCACCCTCTCCTAACCGATCTCCCTTACCGGTCACACCTCCTTAGCCAATTCTACTCCTCCATTAGAAAACCTAAGGCAAGAATCGGTCAGGCAAGATCTACCTAGGGAAGTGAGAACAGTTAGAAATCATCCCTTGGAAAATGTAATTGGTGATGTCTTTGGACCTAGAATGACTAGAGGCCAATTAAGAAGCATGGAGGAACAACATGGATTATTTTCCTCTGCTATGGTCTCCAACATTGAACCAAAGAAGACTGAAGAAGCACTTGATGACCCCAGCTGGGTAGAAGCTATGCAAGAAGAGCTTAACCAGTTTGATAGATGTAAAGTTTGGGAATTAGTGCCTAGACCCAGTGATCAAACAGTTATTGGAACTAAATGGGTTTATAGAAATAAATATATGAGTCTTGAAAAATAACTAGGAACAAGGCTAGACTAGTGGCTAAAGGGTACAGACAAGAAGAAGGCATAGACTATGATGAGACCTTTGCACCCGTAGCTAGATTAGAAGCCATTAGGTTATTTCGTGCCTATGCAGCCTACAAAGAGTTTAAGCTATATCAAATGGACGTGAAAAGTGCCTTTCTCAATGGGGAACTTCAAGAGCTTGTATATTTAGAACAACCCCCAGGATTTGAAGACTCCAAGAAGCCTAATCATGTCTACAAATTGAATAAAGCTTTGTATGGCCTCAAGCAAGCACCTCGAGCATGGTATGAAACTCTCTCCAAATTCCTACTTAGTGAGAAGTTTGAATGAGGTAAAATCGATACCACTTTATTTATTGAAAAGCATAATGGTCATTCATTGTTAGTTCAAATATATGTTGATGACATAATTTTTGGATCTACTAACGAAAAATTATGCAAGAGATTTGAGATGCTTATGAAGAGCAAATTTGAGATGAGCATGATGGGTGAGCTAACATTTTTCCTTGGACTTCAAGTCAAGCAAACCCAAGAAGGTATCTTTATCAATCAAGCCAAATATACCAAAGATTTAATCAAGAAATTTGGTCTTGACTCTGCTCATCCTCAAAGCACTCCAATGGCCACCAATGTACACCTAGATAAAGATGAATCCGGTAAGAAATTAGATATGACACTCTACCGAGGTATGATAGGATCTCTACTTTACTTAACCGCAAGTAGGCCAGATATCATGTTTGTCGTATGTGTATGTGCTAGATTTCAAGCTGACCCTAGAGAATCTCATTTACAAGCTGTTAAAAGAATTATTAGATATCTTGTGGGAACTGCTAACTTAGGTTTGTGGTATCCAAAAGATTCATCATTTACACTAATTGGCTATTCAGATGCTGATTTTGCAGCTTGTAGGGTCACCAGGAAGAGTACTAGTGGAACTTGTCAATTTCTAGGTAACCAATTGGTTTCCTGGTCGTGCAAAAAGCAAGCATCAATTTCCACTTCTACTACTGAAGCTGAGTACATAGCTGCTGGGAGTTGCTGTTCACAAATCCTTTGGATGAAGCAGCAACTAGTGGACTATGAAATTCCCCAAGAAGTATGCCCTATCTATTGTGATAACACCTCAACCATCTCAGTCTCCAACAATCCTGTGATGCACTCAAAGACTAAGCACATAGACATCAAATACCATTTCCTCAAGGATCATGTTGAAAAGGGTAACATTGTTCTTTTAAAAGTCCATACTGATTATCAATTAGCAGATATCTTGACAAAACCCTTGGATATTAAAAGATTCGAATTCCTTAGAGGAGAACTAGGCATGATTGATATTCGTTAATATTTTGTGCTAACTTTGCTATATGTGTAAGCTATCAACTAGATCAAGGTGGTTTCTCTCTCTTACCGTTGCTTTCAAGTGCTCATTTACCGGTGCTCTTAACCGGTAAGGCAAGACACCCCTAACCGGTCCTCTAACCGACACCCTTGATCGGTAAATGGTGTCTCTAACCGATGGTTCCTAACCGGTGTAAACTCTATCTAACCGATCATTGCACCTGACCGGTAAGCTACCTTACCGCCTATGTGCCTTACCGACGAACTGCGGCCGGATCGAATTTGACAATCCATTTTTAATCGGCACGTTTGTCATCATAACCCTTCTGTCACATCAATCCAATCAGCCGTATGAACCTGACAACCATCTTACCTGTTCCCTATACTTCCTTACAAGATATGGATAAATTTTTGAATAATTGATCATAAAAGGTAATCTCTGTATCAATCTTATTTATCGAAAAGGTTATCTTTTTATTCTTTATTACATTTTGATATAACTGCTGCACACACGTTCCTATTTTCATGTCACATCTTTAATTTCGAGAATTAAAACTGTCAATTTATGTGCATGTCAGTTAAAAACGTTTGAGCTACTTTTTGCTTTAACCAACACATCCTTTCATCTTCCCGCTCTTTCGTCCCCTATATAAGAATTTCAAAAACACTTTTCAAAACTTCTGGCTTTTCTCTCTCACTCCATCTCACGAACAAGGCAACCGGCAAAGAATCCTCATCTTCTCCATCTGTTTCTCCTCATTTCACAAGATTTCTGGTATCTTTCCTTAATTCAAACTCTTCTAAACAAATCTTGAAAATACCAAGCTTTCTTAAACTCTAAATCATCAAACAACATCCAAAGGAATATTATGCAAAGATTTTCTTAATTCTAACTTATGTTGTTGGTTTGTTGTTTATTTGATTCACAGATGGCTCCCGCAATCAAGAAAGACATTTATGGAGATTATATTCTCTCCAGCTTCTTTGACTCCGATGAAGGCCGTGCTCTTGAAGCTCTGTTTGTTGCCGCCGGAGTTATTCCGTTCGTGATGCCTGAAGGAAATGAAGATATTTAATATGAGATGGTGAATGAATTGTTCGAGAATGGTGTTTTGGATGAGAATGAGAACATTATTTCTACTGCTGCTGGTGTCCCCATCACTTTTAGCCCAGCCACCATTACTGCTGCTTTCCTAGATCTCTCTTCCACCGGTTCATCATCAATCTCTACGAATGATATGATTGCTGCTTGGGCAAAGGTTCGTGGAACTGATCCTTTTGTAACCGGTGAGGCGAACAAGAAATCTGAGTTTGATGCGGTATACTATGCTCTTGCTGAAGTCGCTGACCGGTGCTTCATTTGCCGGTCAGGCTCCCATCACTGTATCACCATGATACAATGTGAAGCCATAGCTGCAATAATTATTGGTGGAGAATTCAATTGGTGTTCTTTCCTTTACCGGATAGTCCTTATTGCATTTAAGAAGTATCAAAAGGAGAGAACTTCTTCCAAGCCCAACAAAGCCAAACCATGTCACTACTTGATGATCAGCCGTGCCCTCAGATCTATTCCAGCTGTTCTTCAAGCCTCTGAAAATTAGCCAAAGTATCCACAATCTTTCTGCAAAGCCTTTGATGAGTTTGACATGGTTAGAATGATCAAGGAATCCACCGGTAAGCCAACCGATAAGTCATCTGAGCCCTCCACCGGTAAGTCAATCGGTAAGTCTACTGAACCATCAACTAGTAAGCCAGTCGGCAAACCAACCGGCAAGCCAGCTCAGAAGAAGAAGAAACCCTCTAGCCGGCCAAAGGTAATTCAACATACTGGTGCTCCTCTTGCTCCAAAACCCACCTTACCGGTCAAGAGAAAGTTACTTGATGAATCTGATGATGATGATAATCAACCCATTGCTACTATCCTCTCCCCTAATCGATAGAAAGCTACAGCCAGAAAGTCTGCTCCTCCTCCTTCCAAAAGATCCAAGCCAATTCAAAAATCCTCCCAACAAATAGCCAGAGAGAATGCTGAAAGAAAGAGAAGAATTGAGACTGACTTAGGCACATTCATTCCTTTCATTCCCAAAAGACTCTTTGACCACAACTTTCTAACTGATAAAACTCCTTTCACCGGTCAGTCTTCAACTAGACCGGTTAGCCATTGCTATCCCATCAGAAACCCCACTTTCCATATCTACCATTACAACCCTTGGCTAGTCAATCCCTCTTTTGTTCCTTCTCCAACTTGGGTGTATCCAATTGATCACTTACCTCCCTTCCTTCGAAGACTGTTACAATTTCATGAGACCCTTAAAGATTCAGTTCCAGTTGGTGATATATCTGACTATGTTGATTTTGATAACATCCATGAGGAAAATGGTCTCTACTATACCAAACCTTGCCTATTGAGTGAATATGATATCTCTTTATCTAGAGATAGTCTCCTCAAGATATACAACAGGTATTTCGAGTTGTTGCCTCCAATGTAGAATGCCATTTACTTAGCCCAGGATAGACTCAGGAAAGATATGATGGTACAGGCTGTCTGGATTGATTTTGCTATGCTATACAATGCTCAAGAAACCCTTAAGGAATCTGATCCTTATCAGCTAGGGAGATTTGTGTTGCCTGAAGATGATCTTCCTTCTTTTGATCCTGAAGTTGTCAACTTGGGTCCTCGTAGATTCCAATCCATCAAGAATGTGATGGATATGGTGCAAAATTTGGTGGATTTGAATAGAGATTTTCAGAGTATGGGTGATATCTCTTTATCTGACTTCTTCACTTCAATTCAGTCCAGCAAGAACAAATGGGCTACTATTCCTAATGAAAAAATTGAATAAATGTTCAAGGATGTTATTGGATCAGATGATCAAGCAAAGGGTGATAAAGAAGACCAGTCAGCCTCCAGTTCCAGCTCTTCTAGTGACTCCAGTAAGTCAGATGCTGATGATGATGACCAATCTGGTGCTGTGGTTGATCGGTCAGAGAAGATTGTAGCTGACTTCACTACTCCCTTACCGATGCAAACGGTTAGACATGTGGGAGGAGGTATTACTGAGACCTCACCAGTTACTATTACAGCAGGAGGAGGAGGAGAAAATTTAAGTGTGAATGTCTTACCGGTTAGTCAACCGATGCCTCTTACCGGTGAGCAAGTCCAACCGGTTAGAGATGATTTACCGATCAGTGAACCTCTTATCGAAGCTCTTCCTTTACCGGTTAGCAAGTGTAAGTGCTCCAATTTGAGCTTGTTAGAATTTTCGTTAGAAAATTAACGAAAGTTATAACATTTCTAACAATTCCTAACTATCCTAACATTTCTAACAAAGTGAGGGTAAAATGGGCATTGTTATTTAAGGTTAAACCTCAAAAAGAATCTTAAAAAGAAAAACAAAAGAATAAAACCACAAATAGAAATGCTGGAAACATAATCTGGCTGGTCAATTTGAATTTTGAAAAAGATTATTCCTTGTGTCCAAAGCCTGAAGCAGCAATTAATGAACAGTGCACGCGACTGGATCCATCCGCGCGGACATCTTTGCTATTTTCAGAGGGCTATAAATTGAGCCCTCCAGTCACAAAAATAAGGAGGAAAAACACAGCATGGATGCAAAACTCCCCTTAAAATCATATTTTCTTTCTTGAGAAGTTGCTGTCCAGTAGCAATTTTCTCAGACCTCAGTCCATGGTCTTAATTTTTGGACACAGATGAACTTGGAATTTGGTGTTGACTACAAAATACTTTTTGTAGCCAACATCCAGAGCTTTCTAGACATATTTTTACCTTATTTTTTGGGTGAGTAAAACTCCTCTTTTCAAATTTTCTTTCAGAGGCTAGTTCATCAGCTTCTGGGAATCCAGATCTCATATCTGAGGTTTCCAGAAGGTTTTGACCCCTCAAATCTTCTCCAAAATGGAAAATTCCTTCGCACAAACTTTATTTAAGGTGTCTAGAACAACTTTCATTCTCTGAGTTTATCCAGATTATGAAGTTTTAAGACCCTTGAATCCCTTTTAAAATCAAAGGTCCACTGCCTTTTTCATTCTGGCAGAAATGGCTCTCAACTTCAAAAGGTCTTTTGAGTACCAAATATCAATCCAAAAATCTTCCAAAAAATCATGGGATCAGTTTAAAGTCTTAAAAAGATATCCCAATTTTTACTTTTCTGAGTTTCAACTTATTTTGGCCAAAACACACACACACACACACACAAATGATTTTCAGCTTGGAAGACTCGTTTTACGAGGCGCGTCGGGTGCACACTAACGTCCTTCCCGACGCGTAACATGACCTCCGAACCTAAATCTCTGATCTCGGGCATTTTTCAAAGTTTTGGCCCTTCAAAATTAAAATGGCGTGGCGACTCCGTTTTTCCGGTTTTATTTGGTTTTTCAAAGAAACGCAAAAACCGAATTTTTCCCGCGAATGGCAACATCATCACAGTGGCGACTCCGCTGGGGAATAAGCTTTTTTTTTAAAAAAAAAATGATACTTGGTATATTGGTGGAAACCATTAAACTTCCCGTTATCGCCTCCTAACACGAGTCGGGGATAAATTGTGGTTTAACAATCCCACGTACCGGTATCACCGTTTTCAAAAAAAAAAGCTTTTGAGGGTCAAGCTTCCGTCCCGGCTTTGAAAATCATTTTTGTGTGTGTGTTGATTTTTGCACGGTTTTCGTGTTGTTTTGGCCGCCTCGAAGAAAGTCAAAATTTTGATTTGTCGGAATAATGTCCCAAACTGTCGGAATTTTCGTGCTTACGTGCTTATGTGCTCATTAAAATTTTCAAAAAAAAGGGATTTTCAAAAAAAAAAGGATTTTCAAAAAAAAAAAGAAAATTTTCAAAAAAAAAATCATGCATCATATTTTTAAGACACATAAAAAAAAATCTCTATTTTACTCAGAAAAAGAATATAGACTGCTTGCACACTACGCGCACGTGACCGTACACTGCACACTACGTCCTTAACCCGGGGAAATCCTTGTCGCGGTCCGTTTGGTCTTATTACGCCTCTCGGATGAGCACAGGACTACCCAAACATCCCATGGAGCCTCGTGTCGACCATGCACTTGTCCGTGACACACTTTGTCCGAGACCCGGTTGGTTTTTAGTCGAGTGCAGTGTCATGCCTGTACGTGTATAGACCTTTCCTTTCAAGCCTTTGTCGGCATACCGACTCAATATCTTTCGGGGACCCTTATCGGTCGAAGTTCCCGGTTTTCCGCCGCGGACTTTGACCAAGATATTGACCGGCGCCTTGACTTCGGCTCGGCGGCACAAATTATACACCGACTCCCGGCATTGACACCGAGTCATCAAGGATTAATGAATATTCCATGACTAATTACGGCTTAAGCGACGACAAGTCAAGATCATTTGTGGACGCTTATCGGTCAAATCATGCCGACTTTTCGTCGAGCCCCGGATATGATCTTGACTTTTGACGTCAGCTTTGTCCGTAATTTACATCGAAGGCTCGTTCAGACTCGATTACCCGCCGTACTTTTAGGATCGTTTTTTTTTCGGTCGGTGGGACCCGCTTGCCCTATAGGACCCTCGCCGGGGCCGTCCACCCTGGGAGGTCGAAATACGGGTGGAATACGAGGGGCTTATAGACGTAGTGACGGGGCCCACCGATCCGGGAATCGAGTAGTTCGCGAAAAAGAAGAGCAATCTTTTCCAACCGATTAGGTTAATAAAACATGTTTTAAGTAAACAAGAACAAATAAGCGCATGTTGCATGAGCCACTAAGCCCAAACACCAACCTGTTTCGCTTTCCCGAGTCTGAACCACACCCTTTTGTGCCTTCCACAGTAAGCAAAGTTTGGATCGAGACCCCGGGTCATCGTTTGTTCGGCTCGGTCATTCCGAAGTCGAGATACTTCATCGGTTTCCTCCTTCGCTTCAGCTCAAAGTTTCGAATGACCAACTCGGAGGAGAACGGTGGGGGACGTACAACTCCACACCCCGAAAATCCGCAAAATGCCGAACAGTGGAATCGGATGTTGGAACGGATAAGACAAAATCAAGAGGCTCGGATCAGTCGGTTATTGGAAAGTATCGAGAACCCGGGGGCTAGCAATTGTTCACCACCCTAATGGAACCTTTACGGTTGATGCGAAGATTGGAGCTAATTACCCTCCCGGGCATGCCAACTACCATCAAATGCCCTATCCCCTTTCGTGTGGAACTACTAATGGGCCAAGCATCCCCAAGCCTATCACTCAGCTTGCCTCTCGGCCTCATCGTATCGATCTTGGTCAACTTCCCCCGGCACCTCCCGGTTTTCACCTTTGGGTTTCAATCATCGGCTTGGAATGGGTCGGTTCGCTACTCCAAAACCTCGGTCGGCCCGGTCATCAATGCGGAATTGGTCGATTCGGTACATCTCGGCCACTTCTTGCTCGATACTCCTCGACGGTCCGATCTAGGTCAACACGCCCTCGGTGCCTCTCGGGTCTCACCACCGGGATTGAGTCGGTTGGCTTTCGCCCGCGGCTTGGAAGGGGTCGGTTTACTACTTCACAACATCGATGCAGTTCGGGTCATCGGCTTGGAAGGGGTCGGTTACTACTTCACCGCATCGATCGCTCGGGTCACCATCTCGGAATGGGATAGTTCGTTTCTCGGGCTCCGTGGTTCGAGAGGGCCGGCTTGCTTCCTCCAATTTTCAAAGCACACTGGCCCCTATGATGCTTGCAAGATCACGTGGGCCACCGGGCTTTTATCACCACTTCATCGGGCTCTACCCCGCCCCTCAGGTTGGGAAGTCCAGAGCAAGGTCGAAATGCTCCTCATCAAATTCTCCACCCGGCCGTTACGCAAGCTGCACCTGCTCATCAAGTACAGTATACACATTTCCCTTGCGGTCATGTTCCTCGGTGCGGTCAAGACACATTCAATCCCTCTTGTTACGATGCCTCAAACCTCATATTTTCAAGCGGCCTTACGGATCCGCACTCACCGCTCCACAGTATCCACCCATTACGAGCCATATATCTTCATCTTCGGCAACTGCCAGGCCTTATGAGGAAGATTACGGTCACGCTTTTAATGCTCAGACTGTCATTCCTCCCACCAGAGTACTTCCTACTGTGGTTTCGTTTGCTAATGCCAACCTTGTGGCGAGGTCATGCAATCCTAATGTTCCTATTGACTCGTCCAATGGATTATTGGTAGAACCAATTAAGAAGGTACAAGAAAAGCCTAGCAACGAGAGTATCGACGATCGCTCGACTCGGGCCATCTCACCATATCAATCTTGTGTATCTGACACGAATGAAGTTTACAAAAGGTCGAATCTCGACGATTACATTGATGATTACATCGAAAGGGTTCGTGCACGGGAAAAGACTCCGAGTCTGAACATGTCTCGCCGCTATAAACCTTACCCTTCCAACACGGCTCCGACATCCGGTAAAGGAAAGAAGGCATTGTGTACAATTGACGGCCCCCAAAAGCAACCAAAAAATGGTGGTCCTTTAAGGCAACGAGAACGTTTTGATGATCTTGGGATGCCCATGGGCTTAATTTTCAAGGGCTTAGTAAGGGTAGGCCTTTTGGAGCCTCTCAAGGACTACCATCCAAGGAGCTCAAATGTACCTCTCGACATGAGTAAGCACTGCGCCTTCCATGATCATTATGGCCACACGACCGACAACTGCATAGTCTTGAAGAGAGCGGTTCAAAGGTTAATCGAAACGGGCAAGCTTGAGCGCCCCAATGGACCAAAACCGGCAAACCACTGTTCGGAATGGTGACCAAGTCAATGACCAAATCTCGAATCCCGAGGATTTGGGTGTTCCCTTAAGCAAAGTTTTAAATAGCTTGCTAGAGCGGGGTCTCCTCGAACCCATGAGAAACTATCGGCCCAAGGATCCCAAAATCCCTTTTGACACCACTAAGCATTGTGCTTTCCACCGGTACCACGGTCATACGACCGACAAGCATGTACGACTTTGAGAAAGGAGATTCGGGGATTAATTAAGAAGGGCAAACTCGAGCGCCTCGGTGATCTCAACCCCTTGATGATCATTTCCCAAACAACGCGAATGTAAACATGATTGAATTTTATGATTCAAACTACGTGAATTCAACAGGACTACGACAAGCCGGATGATTTAGTCGCAACAAATGTTGAGAATGGATGGTTTGATTTTGGCTAATGGCAAGCATGTGGCCATGGCAAAGCTGGATTTGGTGAAATGCTTTGAACTCTCGCCCTCCAGATAAGTTCACGGCGACGCCAAGGTTAAATGGGATGATAATGATCTAATGGCGAATTTGGCGAAAGCGGTAAGGATACAAGAAATCCGATGATTAGGAAGGAAGAGTTAGTCCTGGCTTTGGAAAACGCCCATAAGATTCATGAAGAACAGTGACCACTGCTCATCAATGCTCTCTCGCCGCCATGGAGTTCGGGTAACGGTTGAGGCGAATGGTTCCCTGGTCATGGTCGAAGATGAGACTTCGAAACAGTGATTTCGGTCCCTTCATCCTATAACTCTCCATCCCACGGCCAACACCTCCCTCCATCCACATATGATCCCTTGCCAAGGACAATTCTTCTTGACCCTTTCCGGCACCTCGGGCCATTAGGGCTCCATCGCCCTCGGCTCCTCGTAACGAGTTGGGCTCCATCACACTGTTCCTCAATTTCGGCAATACACTGCCAGTTTATGCTCCGGCTTCACATAATCGGTTTGAGCTATGTGGCTATGTTCTAAAGCCTCTACACCCACTTTGAATGCGATCATGAGTTGCTAAAAGAAAATCCGGATGCCACAAGTTTTCCGTTGTCATCTACCGGACTTAGTGAATTCACCGTCGGTTTCACCGGTCTGCGGTGTGTTTCCCTCTGGCGATAAGAGTCTTGTTGCGAGTTCCGATAACTCGAATGTTCCCGTTGATCCCCATGTGGCAATATTGATAGAGCAAGTGAAATAAATGCGGGAGAAGCTTGATCTTATGATAAGTACTAGCACTCCTTTGACCCAGATGTCGAACCGAGGCAAAGAAATGATTACGTCGCGCAAAATTCAAGTGCCCGAAGTGAGAGAATCCGATAGGACAACTGCCCCAGAGCACACTTGTCTAATGCCGGTTCAAGCTTGAGAAAGGCCCGAAGACACAATCGGCTAGTATCACCCCTTTCACTCAAAACAACCGGCGCATCGCCGAATCCTCCCAAACAAAGCCCAATACCCCTCAAGGTCCTCTCGGGTTCACTTCCTTCCATCAATATGCTCGATCGACAAAGTTCGTCCCCGTGACTTTTCCGACCCGTTTCTTTGGACAACTTGTGCTCGCCCAGTGCTCCATGGCCTCAAACTCCTCCACTCCCACCGATGTCATGGGCACGTAAGCGATCATTTGCCTCGGTGCACGATAATGGAATCAGAAGTTAACGAGAAAGATGGAAAGCTCAAGCGTCTTGGCGGTCCAACAACAAAGAGTAGCTAGGACTAGGGGCTACCCATCCTTTAAAATTAAAACAGTCTTTTAGTCAACCTTCGTAGGTTCTAGTACTTTCTTCGTTCAATCAAGTCCTCCTTGGACATTGTAGTTAATCTTAAGTTTTCTATAAAAGAGTCTTTTTCTTTTCTCGCTAGACTTGAGACATTATTTGCACACCTACATTACATTTAATGAAATGGTTTTATTTTAAATGATCACTCGCATCGCTCAACAAATAATCTCTGGAAATGATTAAGATTTTAATTAATTGGTGCGAGAAAGTCAACTAATGCCCTCCCTATACACTTTCCTCACCTCACAAAGGCCTCCATCAAGCCATACACTTTCCAAAACATATCCCCATCATCACCTTGATCAAGTCAACGAAGGCGGCAACATCAAGGGACAACAAGGTCACTCGGCATCGGGAGATCGACCCCATATCGAGAAAAAAAAACAGGGCTTGCCTCCGCCCCCATGCATCAAGAAAGTTCAAGTAGAAGCTTGCCTTCGTCCTCGTGCTCAAAAAAAAAAAAAAACAAAAGCTTCAAAAAAAAAAAAAAGAAAAAAAGCTTCAAAAAAAAAAAAAACAAAAGCTTCAAAAAAAAAAAAAATAACGACTTCAAAAAAAAAAAAGAAAAAAATCAAACAACAAAAAAAATCTTTAAGCGAGGTTGTCAGGAAAGAGGAAAATCGAGCCCAAGTGCCAGAAGAGATTTTGACGAGTGAGAATTTGGGAACTCAAGGAAGAGCCTAAGAGACGCAGATTGGTGATTTCTTTGAAGGAATCGGAAAGGATGCTGCAAAGTCCTACAAAATCCTCAACTCAAGGAAAGTAGCCCTCTTCATCAAAGAAAACATCATATGCGAGATACGGGTTGCCCGCCGAAATCATCTCGAGATAATGGATCCCACTTCGAAGGGGAATGTGACAGTTCTTTGGCGAATTCCGAATAACCCGTCACAAGTCATCACCCTACGGGCCCCCAAACCAACGGAGCATCGAAGCGGCAAACAAGACTCTGGAAAATATCATCCGGAAAATGGCCGTCCAAGGCGGATTGGCCCGAGAAGTTACACAGCACTCTGGGGCTGAGGCGTAACATCAGCCGAATGGCAGGGGAAACACCGTTTGCTCCTCACATACGGAATGGAAGCCGTACTCCCAATCGAGCTGGAAATACCCTCGCTCAGGTATCTTTGTGGAAAGCCGGATCAACGAGGTCGAATGGCTCCGAGTCGCCATGATGAATTGGCCACTACTAGACGAACGCCGACGAAGGCCATGGAACACATCCGAGCTTACCAAGGAAGAATGGCTAGAGCCTTCGACAAGAAAGTAAAGCATCGGGAAATCCGAGAAGGATCTCGTTTAAAAGAAAAGCCCCGGTCCGTATCAACCCCCTCGGCAAATGGGAGCTGTATGGGTCGGGCCATATGTCGTCCGGAAGATCTTCTCCGAGGAGCCATGCAACTTGCGAGACCTCGACGGAATCCCTTTGTACACCCGAGTAAATGGTGACAAGGCTGCGCAGATACTACGCGTAAAACAAAAAAAAAACAACAAAAAAAAAGAGTGCTAAAAGAGTAATACCCAACTAGGTTAGAAACCCGGGAAGGGCGGCCTAGGTAAAAAACAGGGTTGCACAAAAAAAAAAAAACAACAAAAAAAAACAACAAAAAAAAAAAAAACAACAAAAAAAAAAAAAAACAAAAAAAAAACAACAAAAAAAAAGAGTGCTAAAAGAGTAATACCCAACTAGATTAGAAACCCGAAAAGGGCGGCCTAGGTAAAAAACGGGGTTGCACAAAAAAAAAAAAAAAAAAAAAAAAAAAAAAAGAGTGCTAAAAGAGTAATACCCAACTAGGTTAGAAACCCGAAAAGGGCAGCCTAGGTAAAAAACGGGGAGTTGCACCAAAAAAAAACAAAAAAAGAGTTCACCAGGTTGAACTACGAAGACCCGAGCTCCTCAAAATGAGGGGAACGTAGGCAGCGGAAACGGTTCGGTCTAAAGCACAAATAAAAGCCATACTTTGGCATCAATACAATTGGTCGAGACCATGAAAGCGTCTCAAAAAACTCTAAAAGCAATTCAAATATTCATTACAAGTTAAAAGCTCTTTGATGAGTCTAAGCCCGATTCATTCCTACAACCGGCAACCCGCTAAAAGAAAACTAAGATACATAATCAAACTAATGTGTACTGTCATGGCAAGAAAGGGATACTTGGAAACCTCGGAGTCACTCCAAGCCACTCGTCGGCCTCTCCCTTCTTCTTCCCCCTCCGAGTCTTTCTCTTCCGAACCAGGAAAAATGTCGGTATTCCTCCTACCAAGCTCGTATAGGAACAGGTCTATCAAACCGGCCTCTGTCGGGGCCTTAGTAGCCCTAGCGTCATCCCTCATCTCCCGTAACCTAGGCGGTAACATAGGAGCCCTCCTCTCCTGTCTCTTGACGTAAGCCTCATAATCGGCCGCGCCGTCTCCGCCTCTGTCATGAGGGTTGGCCCTCGCCTCGGCCCTCCTCCTCTCGAAACTTGATCGGGACCTCCGCACCCACAATAGCCTCACGCCGCCTCAAAATAGCCACCCGAGTCTCTCCTGCATGCCCCTCGTACCAATCCAGTACCAAGTGGTCAAGAACACCGGTCTCGGACGCTGAGGATAACCCGAGGAGGAAAGGCATCATACCTCCATGCTCGGGAAAGAAATGGAAACACCGAGGGATCATCCATGGAAACAGGAGCCACCACCCCGGTGGCTATATCATCAAAACCCTCCAAAGGAACCTGCTCCGAAGCCAAACCGTCTCGGGACCGAGGCGGAATGTAGAAACCGGACCGAGAAAGCCCGGAAGCATAACCACATGGGACCCGTCTGAAGCACTCTGCGAGTCTCCACCCGCCAATGAGGCACCAACCATCCGATATCTTCGGTCTGGGCGACCCGCCATCCAACGCGCCCACGAGCCACGATCATCAAAATCTACATCGACACCTCTCCCGGCAAAAGTCCAAGGCACGATCATATCGTAGGTTTCCCGAAGAACCCCCAAACGCTCCATCGCCCACAGGGTCAAAGGCAGGCCGCCCCGTGCATATACCGCCGTCCGGTAGCTAATCCGTCGAGAGCATGAAAAGTCTCCCCAAGAATCAAAGGAACGACATCTCTCGCCGGGCGACGGTGAATCGACAACATCCAGCGAGACCGATGGCGCATCCCAAAGGAATAGACCATGAACAGGGTGCCAAACATACAAAGTGCAAAGGCATCCCAATAGGCATCATCCACCAAGCCTAGGCCCCTAAATCTGTCGGGAAGACCGGAAATATCGAAATGATCGGGACCGCGGATCATACCTTGCGCTTCCTCGGGGGAAAGATGAAGGAGGACGCACAATCTGTCGCCAAGAAAATCACCCCCGGCTAAGAAAACGTAGTGCCACCGGTAAAAAGATAACGAGATCCCGTATCTTTCATCAAAATCATCTCCTAAGTAAAAACGTAAGACCTAGTGCCCGAGAAAGATAACGGATCCCGTATCTTTCATCAAAATTACCCCGACAACCAAACGTAAGACCGAGTGCCACCGAGAAAGATAACGAGATCCCGTATCTTTCATCAAAATTACCCCCGGCAGTCAAACGTAAGACCGAGTGCCTCGAGAAAGATAATGGATCCCGTATCTTTCATCAAAATCATCCTCCGACCAAACGTAAGACCGAGTGCCCCGAGAAAGATAACGGATCCCGTATCTTTCATCAAAATCATCCCCCGGCAGTCAAACGTAAGACCGAGTGCCCCGAGAAAGATAACGGATCCCGTATCTTTCATCAAAATCACCCCCGGCAGTAAAACGTAAGACCGAGTGCCCTGAGAAAGATAACGAGATCCCGTATCTTTCATCAAAATCACCCCTGGCAAAGTAAAAACGTAAGACCGAGTGCCCCGAGAAAGATAACGAGATCCCGTATCTTTCATCAAAATTACCCCCGGCAGTCAAACGTAAGACCGAGTGACCCGAGAAAGATAACGAGATCCCGTATCTTTCATCAAAATCATCCCCCGACAGTCAAACGTAAGACCGAGTGCCCCGAGAAAGATAACGGATCCCGTATCTTTCATCAAAATCATCCCCCGGCAGTCAAACGTAAGACCGAGTGCCCCGAGAAAGATAACGGATCCCGTATCTTTCATCAAAATCACCCCTATAGAAAAACGTAAGACCGAGTGCCCTGAGAAAGATAACGAGATCCCGTATCTTTCATCAAAATTACCCCCGGCAGTCAAACGTAAGACCGAGTGACCTGAGAAAGATAACGAGATCCCGTATCTTTCATCAAAATTACCCCCGTGAAATAGCCCGGATCCGAGAAAGGCCTCGCGGCCCCGGCATCTGGCATCTTTCGCGTTGGAGGTGTCTCGCCGTTTTCTTTCGCATTTTGTAGAGTCGCCACGCCGTTTTTATTAAGCCCAAAACATTGAAAAAGGGCATCAGTTTAAAGATAAATTTTAAACTGTTTTTTGTGTGATGAGATTTTGAGTTCGGAGGTCAGATGACTCCTCGGGAAGAGAATATTAGAATATTAGAGCTCACTCCGAGGTAGCCTCGTAAAAAACGAGTCTTTCTGATACCCCTAATATCCTTTAAAATGTTGTGTGTGTGTGTGTGTGTGTGCTTTTAAAAATGCATGTCAGATCGGATGTCTACATTGTATTGAAATGTATTGAAATAGAATAGGAAGGAAGCCTTACCAATGTTGGTTCGTGTCTGTCTTCCGCAGGGGAATAGTGTTTGAGGTCTGAGTAGCGTTCCTGGATTGCTTCGGGGATGCCGGTTGCCCGCGGACAGAGTTTCGGCGTGAGTTGAGGTTGTAGGCTGCGTTTGGGGCGTGAGGTTCGGCGTGCGTGGGGATCGTCCCGGGATCGGGCCGGCAGAGGTTCGGCGTGCGTTGGAATCGTTGGTTGGATTCGGGCGAGAGGTTCGGCAAGGTGCAGGATCGTCGGTTTGACTCGGAAAGAGCGGGACACCGTGGGAAAGACCCGAGCAAGGCCTCGGAGTACCACGAGGGGCCTCGAGTACCTCGAGAGTGCCTCGGGGCAGCGCGGAGCGTCTCGGGAGCGCTCGGAGAGGCTTCGGAGCACCTCGAGGGGGCTCGGAAGGCCTCGGAAGGATCCGCCGAAAGGGGCCGGGAGTGCCTCGAGAGGACTTAGAGGGAGCCGAAGGCTTAGGGAGGAAGAGAGAAGAGGGAGGTGTGAAAAAATGAGGAGGGGGAGCCCTCTATTTATAGTAAAAATTTTCGGAGCAAAAGAGGTCCGTACGGACCTTCTTGGTTATCCGTAATTTTGGATTTCCTCGATTTGAGGGAATCCGCAATGATGGAGAATATTTGGGAATGATGATGTTCCACGAGCAATAAGGTCCGTACGGACCATCTTGCATGCAAAGAGGTCCGCACGGACCAACTCTGCATGGAAGTCATCATTTCTCCTGATTTGAGGGAATATTGTGGACTTTAAGGGGATTTAGTAATCATTGAAACAAAGAGGTCCGTACGGACCTTAATTGCTTTTACGATTTCTGAAAATTCCCAAAAGGTCCTTTTGTGCCTTTTTATCCCAGAAAGGCTCCTCCCCTGGGTTGGCTGGGGGTTTGAGAGGGTTTTGAGAGGGTTTTGAGTGAGAGAGGTCTCCGAGGCTGCGTGGGATGAGTGCTCGCGGTGTTTCCGGGTGTTTGAAAGGGAGTGATCCAGTTGGGGTACTTACAGAAGCCCTCGGACGACGTCACTTATGAAAGAAGTGGGGTCGCCGATAAGATAAGGGTCCTAACTGGATCGCGTCTTTGGGAGAGGAAGTGACCGTGAGGGTCAAAGTGAGGACGTGGTGGTGTCCTTTTGGGTGGCCGTATAGGTCGATAGGCTGGACCACTGTGATAGGATTCCTACGTATCCCCTGGCGGGAATCAAGCACAGTCGTAGTTCGGGTGCTGGGGTGAGTGTTACGTGAATGCGGGCGTGGTGGTGCCACAGGTGTTGTGTGACCGCCGAGGTCGGTGGTGAGGACGTGGTGGCGTCTGGGTGGCCGTATAGGTTGATGGTAAGGACGTGGTGGCGGCTTGGGTGACCGCATAGGTCAGTGGTAAAGACGTGGTGGCGTCCCGTGACCGCATAAAGTCGGTGATAAGGACGTGGTGGCGTCGGGGTGGCCGCATAGGTCGGTGATAAGTGACGTGGTGGCGTCCTGGGTGACCGCATAGGTCGGTGATAAGGACGTGGTGGCGTCTGGGTGACCGTATAGGTCGGTGATAAGGAGCGTGGTGGCGTCCTGGGTGACCGTATAGGTCGGTGATAAGGACGTGGGTGGCGTCTGGTGGCCGTATAGGTCGGTGATAAGGACGTGGTGGCGTCTGGGTGGCCAGATAGGTCGGTGATAAGGAGCGTGAGTGGCGTCCGGTGGCCGCATAGGTCGGTGATAAGGAGCGTGGTGGCGTCACTGGTGGCCGCATAGGTCGGTGATAAGGACGTGGTGGCGTCTGGGTGGCCGTATAGGTCGGTGATAAGGACGTGGTGGCGTCTGGGTGACCGTATAGGTCGGTGATAAGGACGTGGTGGCGTCCGGGTGACCGTATAGGTCGGTGATAAGGGCGTGGTGGCGCCACAGGTGACCGTATAAGGTCGGTGATAAGGACGTGGTGGCGTCTCCGGGTGGCCGTGATAGGTCAGGTGATAAGGACGTGGTGGCGTCCGGGTGACCGTATAGGTCGGTGATAAGGGCAGTGGTGGCGTCCCGGTGGCCGTGATAGGTCGGTGATAAGGGACGTGGTGGCGTCTGGGTGACCGTATAGGTCGGTGATAAGGACGTGGTGGCGTCTGGGTGACCGTATAGGTCGGTGATAAGGGACGTGGTGGCGTCTGGGTGACCATAGGTCGGTGATAAGGACGTGGTGGCGTCCTGGGTGACCGTATAGGTCAAATGTGAGGACGTGGTGGCGTCCTGGGATGGAAGTTTTACGATTTTCCTAATCGGGTGGTTTAGGGCCTTCCGGGCCTGAGATAGTCGTGAGGACTTGAATCGTCTCTCTCTGATTGCGGTTGGTGCCACGCCGGAGGACTTTGAATTGTCATCCAGCGGCGGTTGGTGCCATTTGTGTTTTTGCATGTTGATGTAGAAGGTCTGGACTTACGATGACCGCCGGTGCTTCGAGCCGCGTTGAAGTGGGCAAGGATGATGGCCGATGATTGCTTCACCATTTGGCGTTTGGGAGGCGCCGTGCTCCTGGGGACTTGTACTCGGAGGTGTTGGCTCCTTCGCGTGCTTGTTTTGCCCTTGAGTGGGCAAGGATGATGGTCGTGTCGGGATATGCGCCTTGCATGACTTCCCTTTCGACTTGTTGGGGGAGGAGCTCGGGCTTACTTTGATGGCCGGTGCTTGCGTTGCCGCTGAGGTGGGGCGGTTCTGGCTTGCATCCGACCGCCGGTGCTGAGCTGCTTGAAGTGGGCCGGCAAGGATGATGGCCGATGTAGATACAGGCCCTTTTCGGGGATCTTACTGACTTCGACTTGTCGTGGAGGAGCTCTGAGTTATCGTTGAGCCGCTGGAGGCGGTTCAGCCTTGACATCCGACCGCCGGTGCTTGAATTGTTTGGATGCATGACTTGTAGCCCTTCGTTGGGAAGACTGACTTCGACCTTCGGTGGCCGAGTTGTCGTTGAGCGTTTGCGAGGCGTCTTGCGCCTTTGATATTCGTGGCCGGGAGGCGAGGTATTGGCCTTCTTTGAATTGCCGTTGAGCGGGCGTTGGTTGAATTGCCGTTGGAGTGGGCGAGGATCGGTCTTACGTTTGATGGCCGATGGTTGATTTGCCGTTGAAGTGGGCGAGGTCCGGTCTTACGCTTGACGGCCGGTGATTGATTTGAAGGGTTAGGACCATTCTCGCACTTGGATTTGGCCGGAAAAGGCCTTAGGACAGCCTGGGGGCAAAGATTATAAGGGCAAGGTGATTTGGCCACCCTTGCAAAGAGGTCCGCACGGACCAACCTGGCGTTGCAAAGAGGTCCGTACGGACCACCTTGGTTTTTTACAGCTCCCAGGTTTGACCAGGCTTTAAATACCGAGGCCCTTCCCCCATTCCTTCTTCCTTATTTTCCAGCTTCAGTGGGAACTGTGCGAGAGAGAGAGAGAAAAATTCCTCCATTGTTAACCAAAATCAAAAAATTTTTGCTTGAATTTCTTGGGCTACATGGCCGAAGGATCTCGAAGGAGCTCGTCGTCAACGTTAAATGTGAAGTGGCTGAGCCGGCGAATGGAGCCTTCAGGAATTGGACCTCGTTCGTTCCATCTTCGAAGAACCCGGATGTTTTGTATCCGCCAATCCGGAGGTGCATAATCGTCGCTCCATGAACGTTGGGGAGGTAAGAAATCTGCTCGCGTTTGATTCCACCTGTCAGAATTTTTTGAATGCTAGAACTAGGTTTTAGTTTT